>VXBU01009933.1:106707-119264 GCA_013400315.1 Bombycilla garrulus | reverse complement strand
GGAAGGGGGAAAAAAAAAGGGGAAGGGGGAAAAAAAAAGGGGGAAGGGGGAAAAAAAAAGGGGGAAAAGAGGAATGCTGGTGCCTGAAGTCTGGCACGTGGTCAGAATTCCTGGCATGGAAGGATTCCCTGTACAGAACAGCTGAAAAGCTATCCCCAGTTTTATAAATCTCTGCAGATATTTGATGTTATGTAAAATTAAACTGGATTAGGTGATGACAGGATAAAAAGGCACTGGGAGGACACAACCTTGCCATAACAAACATTAGGGTTTTGTCCCAGAGGCAGGAAACCTCAAAATACAAATTATCAGCAGGACTTGCTGACATTTGCGGTCTCTGGGAAGAGGAGATGAGGGCAGATGTGGAAGGGAAGGATCAGAGTGCTTCAGAGAGAAGAATCTTCCAGAAATTCAGCCAGAGCTGCGATGGGAAAGCTTGGGAATTTCAGAATTGTAACGCACGAGGCAGGAACAATGTAAATGCACTGCAAACACCTCAGTTTCATCTTGGAATCCGTGTTTTTAGGGATCATCTGTTGAAGGCACAGACCCCAAGCACTCCCAGTCACATTTCTCCCCAGAGACTGAAAAGGACTTAACCCAGACACAGAGATGGAAAGATTGAAACCCGGTCTCCTACAATCCTTTGAAATAATTAAAAATAAAAAGTCTGAGTCCAAGCCTAAATTCCTCCTGCGTGACCTCCCCAGCTCCAGCAGAGCCCTGCATTAATAATGGAATCGGACAATTTTATGCCTCTTTAATAATGGATGCCAAATATATTTGGGGGTTAGGGAGGACAGTGTTCATTTATCGATCGGGATGCATTATCCCCAACCTGGAAACTCCTGAGCAGCTTCCATCTCCTGTGCCCTCCTAAATAATTCAAAATGTAATTTCAGTTGTGGTTTTTTTTGTTTGTATCTTTTCTGATTAAACCTGTATTTTTTAATCAGAAGAAAAGCTGACAGACCTGCAGCAAAGGGTGAAAGTTTCATCTCATATTACTCAAAAAGTCCCAAGGAAATCATGTTGAGAAGTCCCCCAAGTGAGGATATTTCTGTCGAATTCCTGCTTTTCAGAACCCAGACCTCTGTATTTGTACAGTGTTAGATGTATATTTAATAACACTGAAATTAACAGTAAAAACAACTTTGAGCTTTTCTTAAAAGGACACAGTCACAGTGAAATTTCTTTAAAGTTCTTTGTTCATCTCACCTTAAGTTTGGAGTACTTGATCCCTGCCAAATCTCAGCATGAAAGCAGAAATTTTGTTCAGGCTTGTGAGCTGAAAATGAAATTTAAATATGCAAGAAACAGTTCCTAATTCGTCCTGCAGATCTGCATTCACTCCAAGGGTGAATTCCCGAGCACAGCACCAGCAAACTGCAGCACCGAGATTTACAGCCTCATCTGGGGAATATTTTAATATTAACGAATTTCCAGCAAGGTGAGGTTTTTATTTCCCCTGCCTAGAATTAGCAGGGGGAGAAGAAAGGCTGAGAACAAACAGATGCCACGGTGACACTGAAAAATAAGGAAGAAGAAAGACAAATGGAATAAACAGTGTCTCAGACAAGTTAATTAGAAGCACTCTGCAGTTCCTGAGGCCTCTAAATGGTCAGTTCAAGAGACAGAGCTGTCATAAAGGGATTAGCACGGATTTCACAGATCAGTGATCAAGGCCTGCCTCAGATTTTAAGGAGAAAAGTTGTGCTAGGAGAAACAAATTAAGCAGAGTTTGTTTCCATCGGTTCGGGGACAAATTCCAAAGCCATCCATCAGTGGATGCAAATGAATCACCTCATAATAAATACCAGCCCCTCTGGGAATTGTCAGCTCATCACCTAAAGTGATGCTTTGAGTGAACAAGACGCAGATCATAAAACAGGAATGCAAGGAGCGCTGGACTCTACAGCCCTGGGATTAAAAACTGAGTAAAGATTCCTCCACTTGTGCCCTCCCTTCCCTGAACTGGGGCCTCCTCCCGTCTCCTCACAAAGCTCCTGACCCCCGCGCCCCAGGGTTGGATTTGAGATTTTAGGAATTCATTCCAGGTCTGTGCCATCATTTCAGGCATTTCTGGGTTGTCTGAGGAGGAGAGGACACGGCCCAGGGAAAATCCCTTCCAGGAAGGAGCGCTGAGGGTCTGGGACAGGAATTCAGGCACGAATGTTTGCACCGTTAAAAGTTTCCCCAGCTCCGGTTCAGAGGGTTCAGTGAGGGCACGGATCCTGCAGGACCACGGGCACCTCAGCACAGCATTCCAGAAAATTCCTGCCAGCTCTCTGCACCACCAAAGGGGAAAAATGGGGAAAGAAATGGGGAAAGAAATGGGGAAAAAAGGGGAAAAAAGGGGAAAGAAATGGGGGAAAAGAATGGGGAAAAGAATGGGGAAAAGGGGAAAGAAATGGGGGAAAAGAATGGGGAAAAGGGGAAAGNAAATGGGGGAAAGAAATGGGGGAAAGAAATGGGGGAAAGAAATGGGGGAAAGAAATGGGGGAAAGAAATGGGGGAAAGGGGAAAAAAGAAGGAGGGGGAAAAAGAAGAAGGAGGGGGAAAAAGGGGAAGGAAATGGAAAAGGAGGAAGGAAAAGGAAATGGAAACTAAAAATGGAAAAGGAAACTGAAAAGGAAACGGAAAAGGAAACAGAAAAGGGGGGAGGAAAAGGGGGAAGGAAAATGGAAAGGGGGATGCTGGTGGGTGTCTGAAGCCTGGCAGCTGTAAGAACACAGAGCGCAGCCCCCGCTCTGCCACAGCACAACAGGAAATGCTCATTGCAGCAATGGTGCTGCACAATAAAACACAACGAGCAGGACTTGCTAGAATAGACAGCCTCTGTGATTTGTGCCAGACTGAGCCAGCAGAACAGCCTCAGATGTAATCATCTTTTAAGACGTTATTTCTTCAGAAGAAACTATGCAATTATTTACAAAGAATCATAAACACGCCATAAAAGTCAGGTTTTAAATTGCCCCTGCACATGCCATCTGTCAAAATAATTCTTACAAACAAATCAAAGTTTGGAAATTGATTTGGCTGCCACTGGCACGTGCAGGAGGACTGGGACCAACCCATACACAAAACCCCCTTCAATTTTAATTTCTCACTCAGTGCCCGGCCCTCCCAGACTGAAGATGAATAAAGTAATCATCCTTAAAGAGCTTTGCCATTTAAAAGGAAATAATTTAAAGAGGACAATTTAGCTGTTAGCAAAAAAAAACCCCAAAAACAAACAATCAAAAAAAGACATTATATCTATCTTACTGTATTGTGTCTCATTAATTAAAATGGTTCAAAAATCAACAAAAATTTTTAAAATAGGCCACAGTGTTTCTTTCTGGAAGCTCCTGTTCTCTCAGTGCACTTCTTATTGGTTCATTTATTAAAGTCTCAGGAATTCCAAAGGAACCTGACTCTGGATTTCTGTGGAATGAAGGAATCTGTGTGATTTGCACTGAATTAAAAACCTGGGCTCCATCAGAGGCAACGGAAAAACCCTTCCACCTCTGGTCCTGAGGTCCTGAACCTCACCTGGGACAGACCCAAAGTTACAAAAAGTTACAAATCGTGGGTGGGACCCTCAGCTCCATGGAAAACCAGGGGATCCCAACACAAATCCTGGGCAGGTGCCACTCGAGGATGTGCTGGAGGAGTGACCTTGGCAGCTCTGGGGGAAGGCTTGGACTCAATGACCTTTCCAAACTAAATTATTCCATGTTCTGGTCGTTAATTTCAGGCTTTTATTCTTATTAAGGCCTAACCAACAGGAATTTCCTTGCAATATTTAATATCCATGAAGCTCCCTTCTCCCAGCCCAACAGAGTCTGCTCCTAAATAATTGTACCCACACTGTTTGAGGCAGAAATGCAGATTGCACTGGAAAAGGGAGTCAGGAATGGAATTCCGACCTTCCCAGCCACCCCACTGCCTCTCACCCCAAAAAACTCCAAAATTCTCCTCCCTGTGCACGGAATTTCATCTCCTCTGAGACACTCAGTTTTCCCAGGCCTTGGCTGAGCTGCACTGAGATTTACACCCAAAGTGGTGAAAATGCACAAACAAACAAACAGAACATCCATAAATGGACCCAGCTCCAGCTGGAACTCCAAACAGCAAAGCATTCTCCATTAAAGTCATAAAAGGGGATAATAAAGAGTCCAAAATATTGCTCCATTCTTTTATTAAGAGCAAAACAACTGGGAATTCCTTCCTCACCAGGAAAATACAGCGGCTCCATTTCATATTCAAGCACAGCTAACAGCGCCATAAAGCTGCTCCTTTAATGTCTGACCAAAGAAAATCCACCTTCAGTAGTTAAAATGTAATTAAAAACCAGAATTTTGGCCTGTTTGAAGTTCCCTCTCCAGGTGAAAAGTCAGTTTAGCTGCTCCACTGAAAAATATTTTCGTTGTCAGTGCGTAAGAACAGAGCTCCAGCCAGCATGAAAGTCACCAATGCCAGGAATTTTTAAAATTGAACTGTATAGACTTTTAATAGCACAGAAATGGGATTTTTAATAGGACAGAAATGGGATCAAGCAGAAGGTGAAATTATTTCTATGAACTGGTGCTGACACTAATTTCCTTTGGGAATTTAATTCCTAACTTTTTTGTTAATTAGCGGAAATAGGTGGTTACACACCAACACAACTCCGAGGAGAGTTTAGGGAGAACTCTGAATCCCCAGGTTGGAAGAGACCTCCAAGATCATCGAGTCCAAGCCGTGCCCAACTCCTCACCCAAACTCTGGCACCCAGTGCCACATCCAGGATTTGTTTCTCACTGATCAGTGCTTGAGAGAGAATCCCAGCTCATTTCCCACCAAGGAAAATCCATTCCCAAGCCTAGCAAGGTTTCCATGTGCAGAAACCAGGGATTGTGTTCTGTGGACAGGCCAAGCTCAGCTCTGCTGCAAACAGGAAAACAACACCAACACCAACATTCCTTTGCTGTTTTTCCACATAAACAGAGGACAGCAGTGGAATTTTTGTCATTAAAACATTGGAAGCATGGAGGGGCAGGTTAAGCTGCTGCAGGAGCTGCCCAGGAACTGATTTATTCCCAGAAAAGCTCAACCTCACCATCCTGCGTCTCTGCCCCACAGCCTCTGCCTGCTGCACAGGACAGACCAGGGCTCCAGGCACAACTCATCGGGCACAGAAACCTTCCCCGATGGAGGAGAGGAATTCTCCACCTGCTTTGGCCTCCTCTCCTTGTTCCCAGCACAGAAAGGTTGGAGCAATGCTGGATGGGTGAGCTCTCCTGCAGCCCCAGACTGGTTTGTGCTGGAAGGGGCTCTCGAGGTTCTCTCTCCCCACCCTGCCCGGACCAGGCTGCTCCAAACTGTCCAGCCCAATCCAGGAGCCCGTCCTTCCCCTCACAATTCCTTCCCTGAGGGCACAACCACAACCTCAAACTTCAAATTCCTCCTTTTGTGGTTAAGGGATGTTATTTTCTGGTCCAGCTCTATTCCGGCGGCACGAGGCCTTTTAGAGAAAGAGCACCTGAGATCAGTGGATGGATCCCAGAGGTGCTGCTTGCTCCACTTAAATTTAAATAAATAAATAAAGTTTATCATTAAAGCACCAAAATTAAGCAAACCACAAATCCTCTGTGTGCTCCATAGATCTCTCCTCTGCAGGATTTGTTAATCCAGACACTCCCCATGATCTCAGCAGTTCTCATCCTGACTGTACCACCCACAGAAACAACTCCACATCTTTAATACTTCATGTTTTCCTCTAAATTATTTTTATTTCATTGAAAACTATATTATATTCAATATATTCACTATTTATGTTCAATTGAACACCAGTTCTATCCATCATACCAGGGAATTAGAAATCTTGCACTGTATGCCTGAGCGAAGATGAATTTTTTTTCCTTACCAATACATTAACTATTCTAGAATCAGTATATATAGACATTTCTTTGAATATTCACTCCATGTGCCTCTGGGGGCTTCATTAGAAATTCCACTGCATTTGATTTAAAACATATATTTTCTCCAAACTATTTGAATAAGTAATGAATGGAAGAAATTCCATCCATTCCATTAATGAAGCCATAAATCAGGGGGCTGAGTTCAGAAGTTGTATTTACTGCTCACCTTGCATTATGAACGTGGGGAAAACTACAGAGCAGCTCCTCTGTCCTGTCAATATCCTGAATAATTCAGGAAGGGATCTCAGATTCTGATCCTCATCCGTTCATCCCATTCCCAAACATCTGGGTTTCTGTTTTCACCACAACAGTATCAAACTAATTAGAGCAGTTTGCTGCAATTAACAATTCACATTCCCAAATACTGGATGAAAATATCCTGCGGTTTGAGAAAGTTTTTCTAGGCTGGATCCCTTAAAATTCCTGTTTGGCAGGGGTTTCTCAGCCCCACTGGGCACTAAAACTCCCCTCTGTGACACCTTTATGGTTCCCTGCCCCATAACTCTCACTGAGAGAGTTCAGGAGCCATTTCTCGCTCCTGATGAACAACTTTGGGGATGAACTTTTCACTCTGAGTTCTGGAAGCTCTCCTTTAATGACTTTTCTGTGCCAATCAGACAAAATGTGAGCACAGAAGCTGACCCTGCCTGCGCTCCCCAGCTCCAGCCCAGCACTTTCCTCAGGAACAGAAGCCAAAGGGCGCAGTCCTGAAATGTTACAGAGGGATAATATAAAATTTTAAACACAAAACTCATTAGGACGTGCTCTGATATATTTTAAACCCCTGGACAAGCCGAAATTAGGATTGTTTTCTTTCCCCCCACCAGTATCAGAGTGGGGATCATCGCTCTAAAGAGGGGAAAAATAAAAGACCATTGCAAAATAATTCAATGTTGCAGTCAGGACTGTAATTTGTAATTTATTAATGAAGACAGAGCAGCCCATGGCCAGGACCTTGAAATCCTGGTTTATGATTATGATAAAGCTGATCTTTAATTGCACCAACCAAAGCCTCTTTGTCTCCTTTAGCTCACAGCAACATTTACTGCCTTGCCTGCAAACCTCTGACAAGAAATGTGCAGAGCAAGGCTCTGGTTTGAGCAAAACTCTTTTATAGCTTCTGTGAGGATTAAAGAGGAGGAGTCAAGCCTGGCACTAAAGGCTGCCTAATTGCATTATAACAAAAATGAAATTATTTTACATTTCAAGCTTTACTTTGCATCATTTACTGTCAGTTGTCATGAATCCATATGTCTGTATCACCTCCCCGTGCATTCATCAAATGAATCCTCAAATCCCAAACACTTTAAAACACTGAAATACCACAAAAACATTCTCTAGCAAGTCATCTGAGCTTGTGTTTCTACTAATTAAGATAATTGTGCTCATTTCTCCACAATACATAAAAATTACGAGCTGGGCACAACTTACACCCATCCTCCTGTTCAGGGGATTAGCATAAACAAATAATATTTTTAATTATTTCCTTGGTGGATATATTTTAGTTTTAATTGCCAATTTTTTCTCCATGACAGAATGAACCAATAGGTTCTTCCAGGGGCAAGGGAATTCTTTGAGATCCCCTCAGTCTGCAATTGAACATGCTCAGCATTATTCAGCTCCAAGGATTGTTCAGTTCATCACCTCCTGTGCAGCTGCAAATTCCAGCCCAGCTCCAGAACACCCTGAACATTCCCAGGTTCCACTAAGCGGGGAAACTCGCAGGAGAGACACAGAAATGGGTTCATTTTTTTCCATCTGGTCATGAAAACCAACTGGAAATCAGAGCTGGAGTCACAAACCCGCTGCCGATGTGGGGTCTTTGTACCTTCACCCGCTGAAGGTGCAATTTCAAGGTAAAACCCACAATGCCAAATATAAAAGGGTAGGAAATTGTTGGAAAAACTCTCTGTAAGTGGTCAAGGCCAGGCTGGGTAAGACCTGGAGCAACCTGGTCTAGAGGAAGGTGGAGAGCAGAAAGAGATGGTCCTGGATGTCCCCTCCAAACCAAACCAAACCACCCCACCCCAGCATTTTATGAACAAAGAATTTCCTGAACAACCTCCCAGATCTTTTCCTTATCCTCCACAGCACACAGTCCTCGTGGAGAATCCCCTCTCTCTGTGGGGAGCACCTGAACAGGGCCCACAGTGCCAGGAAAAAGCTGAAATAAACACACCCCACAGTCACCGGCGGCCACAGCAGCTGGCAAACTGCAGGAGAAGTGCCGACCTGAGAACAGGCAACAGAAAATCTCTGGAGTGGGAAAATGAAGACAAATCTTCCCACTTTTTAGCCAGTTTTTCCACAGAAGCAGCTGCCCCGAGAAAGCAGCTTCGTGCATCTCCAGTGTCAGAACCACCACCTCCAGCTGGAGCCCAGCTGCTCCTCCCGCTCCCTCAGGAGCACCTTAAAAACCTGCAAGACCTGAAATATTCCACTTGAAGGTTCATTTCCGAGAGGATTAACGTCCACGCAGGTGGGGGTGTCCACCCACACCAGTCCCACTAAAACCAGTCCCAGGCAGAGCTGCCACAGACACTGCGGGGGCCCAGGTGTCACCAGATATGTGACACTGAGAAATTCACCTGGTGACCAACCCAGCCCAGCCTTGGGCTTTCTGGTTCACGCTCTCCCTGCAGAGCACCTGCATGACTGCTCACTGTCCTGGATCATGGAATGGTTTGGGATGTGGAAGTTCCAATTCCAACCCCATTCCATGGCAGGAACACCTCCCACCGTCCCAGGCTGCTCCAATCCCAGTGTCCAGCCTGGCCTTGGGCACTGCCAGGGATCCAGGGGCAGCCACAGCAAATCTGGGAATTCCATCCCAGTCCTCCCCACCCTCCCAGCCAGGAATTCCTTCCCAATATCCAATCCAACCCTGCCAATCCCAGTTTAAACCAGCAACTCTCTCTCCAGAATAAAGCAAACAGAACTCTTCCCCCTGGCTCAGGGAGCACCTTTGGGACTGAGATCTCGGTTTTGGTGACATTTTGTGGCACTCCCAGTAAATCCAAGTGATGTTACTTTTCCTCTCTTGTTTCTGCAGGGACAAGCCTGAGCTTTCTGCATCTCTCTCACCTCTCACAAAACCTTTCACTACATTTTGCTGAGCACTGTTGCTGTTTTCTCCCAACTGAAGCTGAGCACATCTCTCCCCTTCCTAAGAGCCTGCTGTCCCTAATTTTGTTTGGTGCTTTCATGGCCACTCCAAGCTCATTATGAAATGGAAGCTCCCCTCCTGTGCTGTTTTGGAAAGCACCAGGGCTTTAATTATCAGCAAAGAGCTGGATGTGGGGCTGACACCATTTGAGATCTGTGCTTGAGCAGCACCTGAGCCTGCAGACAATAAAACTGCTGCTCAGCTTTGCTGTCACCCTGTCATCAGAGCTGTCACTGAGCACGTCCCTGGCAAGGACTACACAGCATGCACAGCCTCGAAATGGTGAAGTACAGCTCTGCAGATCTGTCTGAAATGAGCAAATGCAAAAATAACCGAGATTCAGAACGCCTGGGTAGCACAAATGTTCTGTTTACCCAGGCACCCATCAAATAAGTGCTGAATAGGGCTCCTTTCAGCAAAACTTTTGCTTCAGTTTGCAAGTGTTTTAACAAGCCCTGTGAGCCTCCCCTTCTGGTGTGGATTCCCTTATTTTTAGAAAACACAATTAGTCTTGGACTTGTGACTAAGCACCTACAAGCACGTCCAAATCTGCACGGAAAACCACCGAGACCTGCGTATTTTAAAGCCTCTCCAGCCTGGCAAAACCAGAACTTTTGGGAACACATCATGTGGGAAGCAGGAAATCAAGCAAGCACAGCTGGGTAAGCAATACCAGAATTCTCTGAGTCACCAGCTTTATTTTATACATCTAATATCTGGAAAGCACAGGCTCAATGCAGGGCACTGGAGAAACCCCTCGGGCTTCAGGGGAGCAGAACGTGGCAGCTGTAAATACCCTGGAACTCCCCAGGGTTTTACAGGACATGTCAATGAGCTCAGAATTACTTTTTTTCCAAGTTTTTCCCTGACCTCTTGCGCCAAACACTGCGATTTTTAAGACTCCTGCTGTGTTGCATTAAGGTGAACTTAATGTCCACTGAGAACGACAGCTTTATTTTTCTGTGCCCACATCAAAGCTGGTAATAGGCACAAGCATTAAATGCTGATCTTTCCCAAATCTCAGCCACAGGCTCTCGTTGGCTCCCACCTCAGAACACTCATTCCAGCCCAGATTTTATAATATCAGTTGAAAGGTTTAGGACCCGGCATAAAGAAAAGAAATGCAAGAGACCGAAGATGAATTAAACATGGAAAAGTTACACCGAGGCTTGAATTTTTTATAGGAGTTCCCAATGTGACCTTCTCAGGAAATTCAGGAGCAGCCCTGATAAATCTGAGCTGATTCCTCCCCCATTCCCCAGGGATCCACAGGACTGAGGCCCTTCCATGGAATTCTTTGTCTGAATTCTGAATTTGAATTCTCCAAGGGCTCTGAGGTTGGGTTTTTTGCAGACTCTCCCCTTTTGAAACACTTTCTTGTGACCAAAACAAAGCAATGCAAGGATGGCGTGACTCAAGAAATCAATGCCACCCCGTTATTTTAGTTCTTCCCACCCCACTATTAATTTATTTTTTCCTAGGATAGGCTGAGGGTTCTTACAGATCAGCATTTCAAATGATTTCATCAGATCAACTGGCTGTGAAGGGCCAAAGGAAATTTCATTCCTGCTTTTACTCCTGCTTGTTTATTTTTGGGACAGGATATAGATTTCTGCATCTTTACCAGCCATAAAAAGTGATTTAGTGAACCGAGGTAAAAAAAAGAGAAGATTCAACAATTAAAGAACTTGGGCTTGTTTAATTTATTTACTTTTCTAGCAGCTTCCACTTAGACCTTCAGCTCGTTACTCATCTGGAGATTTAAAAAGTGCAGATTTAGCCCTACTGGAGAAAGTGAAACTTTCCAAATAAATCTTTAACTTTCTTTTTGTTTGTGTCTTTTTGTGAGCTGAGTCTTTTTTTGCTGATGTTGTTCTTGCTGTTGTTTTTAAGTCACTTAAGGTAATAAGAAGATAAATCAGCAATGAGAGACAGTCACAATAAAAGAACTCCTATTTTAGGGCTCCACTAACAATTTTTTTTAACTTTCTTTTGTTAACACAATTTGGGATTTTTTTTTAATTTTTCAATTTAAGCACTCTACATCCAAAGGGCCTGAAGCAATAACTGACCAGGCATTAAAATCACCTTTAGGTGCTGCTATAAACACGTGCACTCCAAATTTACTGGATTTGTTATTAAAGCTTAGAATAATTAACTGAGCATTAATTGAGAAGATGATGATTTCTGCAGTTGATTTAATATGTCACAGATATTTGGGGTTCTTCACATGAAACAATTACATCAAAACCCCTATGAAATCCATGGATTTCAGGTAAAATTCATAAATTATGCATAATTATTCATAAATTAAGGCATCTGCTATTCCGAAAGACACAAATAATTCAAGTCCTACAAATCAAAAGCACTGCTTCTCTAGAAACAAAATGCTGCCGCTCTCACATTTTATCTTGGCACGACAGCAAAACAAAAAAATCTTTGAAAGGTTTTCTGAGTGAACTTTGAGAGAAACTTAAACTCGAGTTATTGATTTGGAAGCTGGCATGCTAATCTGTTTTTATTTGAAGGCAGAAATAACTCTGCACGGCCGATAATCTACTTCTCTTATATTCTACATCTCCTGCAAGAATCTTCTTGCCCATGCACAGATTGTGTCTTATCTAGACCTGACTGAAGTCAATAGCAGGCTGCTTGTTTGTTTTTTAAATAGCAGCTGCTCTGGGTATCTCCAGGGAATGAAAAAGTGAAAGGATTACAGTTTTGACCCGTTAAAATTGATTTATTAGAGGGATTTTTTTTTTTTTTCCCCTCTCCTATTATGCCTGAGTGATGAATTGGTCTCTCAAGTTAAGGCTCTGTGACAAACTGATTTGTCAATTGCAGGCTGACCAAAAAAAATTGGAAAATTACCCACTTCAGTTAAAACGCGCAGTGATTTGTGTGGTTCGGTCTGGCCTTCACAGACATGAGAAAAATACGTGTTCACAGGATGTTTTGTGGTGGGAAAGAAGAAAATAAGGATTGAAGGAGAGCTGGGCACCCCTTCTGCCTTGGAGGGACCCAAAGGACACCAGGAATTGGAAAGAGGAGACAGCAAAGCCCAAAAGTGCTGGATGTATCTCAAATATACATTAAAGAGAAGTCAAATCCAGCTCTGGCCAGTGCCTCCCACAACTCCTGCAATTCCCTAAGACTGTGTTTGTGCCTAAGCACGGGAATTCCAGGGAGGGAAATCATAAATAACAAAAGGAGAGGAGCAAGGAGGATTTTGGAAAGGTGGGAAAGAGATGAGCTGCAGGAGCTGGGAATGCTGCAGCCTCCATGGAAATCCAAGGCAATCCCATTGGAAATCCACAGAAATCCATGGAAATGCATGGAAATCCAGGGCAATCCTTGGAAATCCATGGAAATCCAAGGCAATCCATGGAAATCCAAGGCAATCCATGGAAATCCAGGGCAACCCTTGGAAATCCAGGGCAATCCGT
>VXBU01009933.1:80603-95513 GCA_013400315.1 Bombycilla garrulus | reverse complement strand
TCCAGCGAGCACAGATTCCCCAGTGACCAGCAGAGAGGAGGCACCCTGGAAATTACAAGGGAGTTTGAAAACACAGGAAGAGCAGCTGACTGCTACATCACATCAAATTATTGAAAAATTTCCCAATTACAGCTCCAGGTAATGAAGTCATTCACCCCAAGTTTTCCCCCCAAAACTCACTTTTGTTTCCATCTCCAGTGAGGGGTCCTTGATTCCCAGCCTGGACAGGAATTGTTGTGTCTGCCCAGACTGGGGAAGCAGCAGCTCCCACTGTGTGTGGAGTTTAGAGTTCTGCACTAAAGAACTGCAGGATTACAAATAATGAAAATAGAAAAGCTCAAATCCTGAGGCATCAATTAAAGCACATTTTTCTGTGACCTCCCCAGGAGCTCCAGCGAGCACAGATTCCCCAGTGACCAGCAGAGAGGAGCCACCCTGGAAATTACAAGGGAGTTTAAAAAACACAAAAAGAGCAGCTGACTGCTACATCACATCAAATTATTGAAAATAAACAGAAGATATTCACAGACACATGAAAACATTACAATGAGAGGGGGAGGAGGAAGTGACAAGATTAATCCATTTATTTCAAGCTGATTTAAGGCAGAGCTAATAATCTCTTTTTTCATGACATGGAGTCAAACTTAACTGCATTTTCAACTGATGAACTTCCTGTAATGTGTCTCTAATAAAGCATTAGGTTCACAAAACATGATCCAGCTTGCAGAATTTCTTTTTCACTCTCACTTTTTTCCTTATGTATATATCACAAGTTTGAATAATTAGTCCAGTAATTCCAAAATAGAGGTGCTAGCAGATGAAGTTCCAAGAAATTTCTTTAAAAAAACCTTACTTTTTTTTTTTTTTGCTGGTTTGAGCCTTGTTTGTGTATTTTCTCTATTAATCGAAGAGTTAAAGCTCTCACCCTGGAATACCTGGATCCAAAGCCTCCCCTGGAAAATCTCATATCTACATTGTTTTTCTCACAGAGGGAAACTGCCCTAATTTTCCAGCCCAGGAATGCACTCACACACCCTCCTTTCAGCTTTGGGAGCATTAGAGAGAAATTCAACAAAAAAACAATGTCAGAGGGACAAAAATCCACATATTTAAGAGTCACATTTTAATTTAATTATTCAAATGAATTCACAGAATCATGGGATGGCCTGGGGTGGAAGGGATCTTAAAGATAATTTAATTTTAACCACCCAGGCTGCTCCCATCCCAATGTCCAGCCTGGCCTTGAGCACTCCCAGGGATCCAGGGGCAGCCACAGCTCCTCTGGGAATTCCATTCCACCCCTCCCCACCCTCACAGGGAAGATTTTTTTTTCCCCCTAACATCCCTAATTATATCCTCCATATAATAATTGTCCCTTATTAAGTTAAATCTTAAGACAAATTTACTGAGAGACCCAACGCGGTGACAAAAGACCCAGTGGGAATTTGGGGCAATGCAAAGATTTGCAGCCCTGCCTTTTATTCCCGTTATTCTGGGGTTAAACTCCTCCTGATCTGCCTGGGAGCTGCACCAAAGATTCCCGCAGCTCTGCTGTGAGCACAGCAGGGACAGGCACATCCTTGTCCCTTTGCTCTGGCCCCAAAATCTCTGTTTTTTCTCCCAAAACCAGAAGAGCAGGCTGCGAGTTCTCTGTTCCAAACCAGCCCCACAGAAACACCGAATTTCCTCACAAGTTCACGTCGTCTGAACGAAGTTGCAACATCAATTTTCCAATTTTACGGTCTGCTGCCTCCCAAAAATTATATTTTGTGGGACCTCAGCGAGCCAATTCACGTACACACACGATTTTCCTCATTCCAGTAACACATTGATCCAAACTCCAAACTCAACACTCGGACAGTTTGGATTGTTTGACTCCTCAGGCCCCCTTTTCATTTCCTAAAATCCATCTGGGTTTAACCCCCTGGCTTCTGATCCCTCCCCAAGAAGTTTAATTTGCTGTTTCGACATTAAAAAATCATTTTAAAATCCTGCTTAATATTTGCAGCATTAAATCCTGCACCTCCTTCACGCTGATTATCGACTCCCAGGTTTTACACCAGGAATCACACCAAAAAATTTTACACCAGGAATCACACCAAAAAAAAATTTACACCAGGAATCACACCAAAAAAAAATTTACACCAGGAATCACACAAAAAAAAAAAAACTTACACCAGGAATCACACACAAAAAAAATTTTACACCAGGAAATTAAACCTGACAAATTTTTACACCAGGAATCACACCTGGCAAATTTTACACCAGACAAATTCCGCACCAGGAACCAATCAGGCTGGTTTCAAGCTTTTCATGGGAAGTAGAGATGTTGCCTTGGAAAAAAGAAAAATCTTCTTTTGAACACTCCACTTTTGAATGTGTCAGACCCCAGTTCTGATGAGCAAATCACAGTCAGTGTTATATTCTGCACTTAATGATCAGCCCAGCATTTATATTTAAAACCAGCATGCCTTCAATTCTACAGGAATATTCCCTTTTACCAGTTGCTGACTTTTTTTTCCCCACCTGTCAACAGAATTTATTAGGACTGATTTTTCCACATCAGCAGCTTGGACTGGGTTGTTTTTTGGCAGAGCCATCGTATTCCACCTGGCTGCAAAACCTGAGGAACAAATCCCACCTCGTTGTTTGGTTTGGCTTTTAAAGCAGCATCAATTTCCTCGGCTCTTTTTTTCCTCTGGCTTGTTCTCAGCTTAACATTTCCTCCCCTCATGACAAATTCCCAGGTCTGAGCAAATCCCCGAGCTTTCAGTGCTGAGATTTCACTGCGGTTCTAAAGCTCCTGATCCAAACCATTTCCCAACCATCCAGAGTGTCTGTAAAGAGCTGATTTCCCTTTATAGACCCTCACCACCCAGAAATCCAAATTATTTTGGTATAACAAAGATGAGATTATCTGAACACTGCAAATTATGCTGCATATCCACAGTTAAAGGGTTTTGCACGTGGTCTAAACCTGAGGAAACTGCAGCCTGTAAATACCAAGAGAAAAAGCATTTGGGTTTTCCCTCCTCTCTCCTTGCTCCCCACTTCAGCATAATTCCAAAGGATTTATTGTTACCTGAGTTCCCAGAGCCCCAGGTGTCTCTGGAACTTTTCATAGCAGTAAAATTGAAGTAAGAAATGAAATTATTGCTCATTCCCTTCCCTTGTTCCCATCTCCCAGTTCACTGATATTTGCAGCCCAGTCTCCTGTCCACTTCCTCCTCCTTTTTTTCTCAGTCCAACACTTTCAGAAGCAATGAACTTTCCTCAAATTCTGCTTCTATCAGATAATTACTTCTTAATTTCTTCCATCATGATCCACTTCCACTCAAAAAATAAATAAAAAAAACCAAACAAAACAACCCTTTTATCCTAAACTAATTCTTTATTAATCAAGAAGTTCCACTCTTCCCCTAATTAAGAGCCACACGTTAATTCCACAATCCTGGGGTAATTTTGTCACATTCAGGTGAAGGATTCACCTGGCACTTGTTGGGGGTTATTTTAAAAAGGTTTGGCTGCACTAGGAGAGCTCTGAGCACACAGCTGGAATTTTAGGGATTCACATCTGGAGAGAATTCTCTTCCTCAGCCTCTTGGTGCTGGAGCCTTCCCAGCTCAGAGCTCAGGATGGGAATTCAGTGTTCTTGAACATCCTTGATGTGCTCCTCTCTCACCTGCTGACCCCTCACCTTTCCTTAAAGCACTGCTTCCAAAATATCAGTTATCACCAAATTTCATCAATATTTCCCTCATTTTGTGCTGGTTTTATTTTGCATCCCCTTTCCCATCACGATCTCATTTCTGTTTCCACCCCTGCTATCCATTCACCTTGGAAAATACAGATTTAGTGATGCCTTTTGATGCTTGCCTTTAAAAAAAAATAAAATAAAACCAGAAAATGAGGGGTTTAAGCAATGTCCACCTTCTCTGAAGAAACACCACTCTATTTTTAAAGGCCTGACTCTTTCCTCTGCCAATTTGCTTATGGACAGAAGACATGATGTCTTTTAAGCTCTCCCTTTGCTTGTTTTCTGTAGTTTTATGTTTCCTGCCATCTGGCCTCCCAGTTCTTCTCCACCCCTGCCAGATTTCAGCTCCCCTTCTGTACCTGGACATGGGTTTGAATTAAAACTGCCATAAAACCTCTCAGCTGCACAAAAACAAACAGAAGCAAGGAGGGGAGAAAAACCCTGGAAGGATTTTTGAGTGGCTCTGTTTGGTTTCTTTTTGTTTTTTTCTAAATTATCACCTGCATTTGCTGCAAGCTTTGATCCTGAAGATCCTTAGATGGCAAACAAAATATTCCCTCACCACCTCAAAAAAAACCCTCTGTGCTGTGGGTTGGGGTTTCCTTTGGTTTGGTGGAATTTTGGTTTTAAGAGCAGCACTGTCTCATCCTTTACCATCTTAGAATTAAAATGAAGTGACCGATTCCAGAATTCTGTATTTGCCATCCAACCACCCCGTCCTTCTGAAGGATGGGCAGCAGCAGGCCTGGAACAGAATTAATTCACTTTACTCAAAGGATTTTTCCTGAAAGAACCCCTCAGATCACACCAAAGAACTTTCTGCTTCATGATGCTGAGTCAGCCACCAACATGTTTTAATTTTTTTGCTACTTTGAGGGAATTTTTTTCCCCAAACCAACTTAAAACAAGATGATGAGCTTGCCTCAGAGTCACAGGCTAATTGAAGCTTTGTGGCTCAAGCTCTAAATTGAAATTTGTTTATTTCAGCGTTTTGCTTTTCTTAACATCCACTTGCTAAACATGAGAATGACGTTAACAGGGAATTACTAAAAAATCCACAGCTCCTTGTAAAAACCCACAACAAAACTCAGTTCAAACAGGGTGGGAAGGGGAGCTACACTCCAGATCTGTATTCTGACACTATTTCTCTTTTCAAACAACAAAGCATTTCTCCTCCTCAAACACTCTTTGCTTTATCTCCTCAAACAACAATGGGGGAAAAGGAAAATAAAGCAGCTCAGAATTAACACTGACCCATTTCAGCAGCTCTGTTATCATTTATTACCTTTCTTTCTGCCCTTTTTTTTTTTAACCATTTTTGTTCATGTTTCCACCTTCTCATGAAATCCTGGCTGACCTGCAGACAAAAGTCCCCACAAAGAACAGATTTTTGTGCTCAAGATTTGGCTGGAACAACCCAAACCCACCCTAAACTTCTGCTTCTCCAGCAATTCCTCCTGACTAAAACTTTTCCAAACCACACCACTCCATTCAAGCCCTTCAGATCATTTCCCACAGGAATTTCACCCCTTGTTTTAACAGAATTGGTGTATTAATCTCATCATTCATTAATATTCTTCCTTGGAGTAGAGAATCATAAACATGATTTGAAAAATTCATAATATTTAACCACAGAAATCTATTAAGACAAGTGAAATTCTTGCTCTTTGTGTGATATCTCATCATGAAAATGCTTTTTTACCAGGCATGATTTGTCAGCTTTCTGAATATTATAATATATATAAATATATACACACACATATGTAACATATATTATTATTGTGTATATATAATATATGTGCCTTATATATAATTATATTTATGATTATTATATATTAATTATACCAGGCTTTCAAAAACCTTTTTCCATGCATTTTTGGGAAGTTGGTAAAATTGTGTCCTGCTGAGCAGGCACAAACACCCTATGAGACGGCTGAAGCTGCTTTGGCTCTCTCTACTCGCTTCCAACCTCCCTGCAAAGCATTCAAAGAACAAGTTTGATCTCCTGCCAGTTTTCCAATTCCATCAGAAAATAATTGTTGTCAGAGAAAATTAAACCTTGCACGGTGAAACCTTGGGAAGTTGCGAAGCTGATTAATGGGAGCTGCAGCTGCTGCCTGTGAGGTGGCTCCTTAGAATTAGCAACGTGACCTCCAACAACATCAACAGGGCTGGAAAGGCCATTAGGAAGTGTTAATTACACCCAATCTCTTTTGGCAATGGGGATGAACCATGTCTCTGACTGTTAATTGTACTATTTTAAATGTAAATAATCCGCAGTGTGTATTTCCTGAGGAGAATATTCACTAGAATGATGACGTTTCTGAGAAATCTTTTTGGTAAGATATCCCCAGACACTTCTGCTCCCATCTCTTTTCCTGCACAACACCTCACCGTAATACTGTGAATTGTCACTTCCCCCCTTCCAAAAGCGAAGTCCCTTCGAGTTTTCTTGAAGATTTCCTCGTCCTTTTGAAGAAAGGTGGAAGAATCTTCAAGACATGAAAGACAGTTTGGCAACTAAATAACTCCCCCACCTGCAGAGCCTTCACTCTGCCCCTCCTACTCACTCAGCCTCATTGTGCTCCCTTGGAAATTTATTTCCCAGGAAGATTTCCAGCAAGAACTGAAGCATTAGCATTGGAAATAGGCAGGAGTATTTTAGTAACCAGATTGTAGGAGCAGGTTTTTCTCCAGAGTGCACAATAAAGTGGTGGAACTTGTGCAGATAAATGCGGAGAGCGGCGTTCATTTGAAAGAGGCCTGAAACCTGCCTGAGTGACAGAGCCCTGAGATTGCCCACAGCTCGAGCAGACGATCCCTTGCTTGCTCCAAAGCTCAGGTTTGATTGCTGCCTGCTCATTCCACAGGGAAAAAAGCCTCTCATCCCTCAGACCATGAAGCAGAACAACCCCAGAACCCTGCAAGTTGGGAGGGATGTAAAACCTCATCTGATCCCACCCCTGCCCGGGCAGGGACACCTCCCGCTGTCCCAGGGCGCTCCAAGCCCCGTCCAGCCTGGCCTGGGACACATCCAGAGGAGTCCACACTCCTTTGCAGTGCTGTGCCCTCCAAGCAGCACAGATCTTTCTCCTTCAAACACTTCCGTGATGACAGCAGAAAAACCCTCTGCTGCATGCACACTTTGTCTCCTAAATCTGCCTTTGAATATGAGAGACACAGCCCCAGCAGCGGTGCGTTTGCTTGTAAAGAATATTCTTACAAGAATTCTCTTCTGGAATGAGTTGTCAAACACTGCAGCTTCCACATCCCCACCCTCTCGTGAGAGTCAATGTCACTGTGGCTTTCAAAATCCCCTGCAAAGACCTGGATTTCCTTCCTTGCTCCTCTGGCTGAGGGGAGGATTTAGTCAGTAATAGAGGATAAGTGATTTGGGATTCAGGAGGGCTGAGGACAGAGCTCTGTAGAGCAGCACAACCCCAGAAACACCTCAGACATTGCTCAGGTCGGGATCCAGCCCTGGGCCTGGCTGGGGAGCAGGGTCACAGGGACAATGGCCCAAAGTGTCAGAATTACAGAATGATTTGGGCTGGAAGGGACCTTAAAAATCACCCAGTGCCACCCCTGCCATGCAGGGACACCTCCCACCATCCCAG
This sequence comes from Bombycilla garrulus, assembly GCA_013400315.1. Lineage (NCBI taxonomy): Eukaryota > Metazoa > Chordata > Aves > Passeriformes > Bombycillidae > Bombycilla > Bombycilla garrulus. The sequence continues at coordinate 88,139 of VXBU01009933.1, read as the reverse complement.
GCCGCTCCAAACCCTGTCCAGCCTGGCCTAGGACACTGCCAGGGATCTGAAACAGCCACAGCTGCTCTGGGAATTCCATCCCAGTCACTCCCCACCCTCCCAGGGAGGAATTCCTTCCCAATATCCCATCACCCCTTCCCAATATCCCATCTGATCATTATTCCTGCATCTTGTCACTCCAAGCCTTGTCCAAAATTCCTCTCCAGCCCCTTCAGGCAACCAAAGCTGCAAACTGACCACACAGGAAAAGCCTTTTCAAAATCCTTCTACCATCACAAATTTCCGCCATTATAAAACCATGAATTTTCTGTGCTCGGTATTTTCCAAGTCTATATTCCACGAGGGCCACAAATAAGGAAGAAAAAAAAAAACCAACCCTCATTTTGACATCTACCACTCAAGTGTGAAAGTAACCTTTAGCTTTAATAGTTTATTCAGGAACTATCCTGGTGTTTTTAATTAGCTAATGCCTCACTAAGATCTGCAGGCCCCAAAAGAACATAACAGTCCCATCAGCTGGCTCTGGTTTAATTTCTCTGGTTTTAATGTAGCACACCATCTCCCAGCCCACATCCCAACTGTAATTAGCGTGGCTAATTACTGAGCTGGATGAAGCATGGTTGCAGTTGCTATAATAAGGATATTTACTGTATCTCCGAGTACATTAGTGATATTACAGAATTTATGATGAAGGCACAGCAAGGAAAACGCCAGTGCCATTGAATACTCATGGGACTGGCAGGGAAGGGGGAGAAAAAGGGGATTTTTATGGAAATTGCAGCTCTCTCCAATGAATTAGGTGATTTCCATGATCCCAAGTGCTTATGAAATTTTTGTTACATAAAAATCTGTTCACTGGAGTGGTGGGGGTGGGGGGGTGAAAAGAGGGAGAACACAAAAACATAAAAACAAAAAAAAACTCCTCAAACAACTGGTAAATCACCACTTTGAAACAACTGTTATAAAAGGGGAAGAAAATGTACTTCACAAGCTTTAAACCACATCACTATATAATTCCTTACAGAGAGCCCATAAAGTTCAAAACCTATTAAAAATGAGTTTCACATCTTTGAGATTCGATAATAAATGCCAAAGATGTGAAATCCCTTTTTAATAGGCTTTGGATATTAACAGTAACATTTCCCTATAGGAAGATTAGAGCTGAATTTACAGATCTCCAACAATTTCAGAGCGAGTCAAGCAGGCAGAACTCTCCTCACCCTGATCTGCACCAGGGATAAAGACACTGAACTCTCTAAATTTGACTTTCATTGATAAATATTAATTCCTGTCCAAGATCACTTCCATAAATAGAGGGATATTCACTCTTTGCAGCTGGATCATGCTCTCCTGGGAGAAGCAAATGTAGTCATGTAGATTAATTGGAAAAAAAAAAAACCAAAATTAAAAGTTTAGCAGGTGGTGCTACAGTATCTCAGACATCCTCCTGTGTTTTCACCAAGCAAATTGAATAAAAACTTGTTTTTATTTAAAATATTGAGCAATTTAAACACAACCTTGACAAGGAGCATGAGCTCACCCACCAGTGTTAAGTGAAAATAAAAGTTCGGGTTTATTGGAGAAACCTTGGGTTATATGTATGGAAAAACTGCAGGAATGAGCTTGGAAAGTGTAGCATTTAGAGTTAGGAAGCTGAGTATAATTCACATTAATTTTTTCACACTATTATTCTGTGAGAATTCCTTGGAATTCTCAACCCCACAGAGGGGAGGGTGTGATCACTGACTCTCTGCTGATCTTCCCGCAGGTCCCTGCCCCAGCTCAGCTCCTGTGCATCCTGTGCTCAGGAAATTTGGAATTCCACCTTTTCACTGCATTCCCAGCCCCTCAGCTGCTCCCCTGCCTCCCAGCACAAAGCTCACACCACCAGGAATAAGGAACAAACCATGAAAAAAATAAAATGAAATAAAATCCCCGCCTTCTGCCCATCCATTTGCACAGGATAAAAACGCCTCTCATTTTGCCAGTATCATTTTTTTTTCCCCTGATCAGACAAGTTAGATCCTATTCCAGCTGGCAGAAGGAGGCCTCACCTTTTGATGATTTCTAAAATAAAGCCCAGTGTGCGCAGCTGACAGTGTGAATTTCAAAGCGACAGCAAACACTGGCAGCACTTAAACCTCACCATTCTTGAAAATCACCCATTTGTTTGGTGGAAGCAAATGCAAGCAGATTTGCCAGCTGTGCAATTCCACTGAGTTTTCGTGTCCACTGGGGATTTTTTTAAACTTGTTTTAGTCGTGAAGCCCAGGCTTGAGTGGTTATGGTGCCTGCCCAGGTCAAAGAGAATTTCTGCAGCGACTTCAATAGGCAGTGGATTAAGGCTCCAAATGAACTGAGCCTGATTAACAGCAGAGCTGCACTTGAACCTGATCTTGGGCTGCTGTTGGCACTTCAGCAGCAAGAAGAGCAGCTGCTGAAGAGGGCAAAAATCAAAGAGCAATTTCCTCTACAATACAACTCATCAGGAAATAAAAGGGAAAAAAAAACCCTGGAAGAGATCAGCTTTCTGTGAATTCATTCAGCCTTCACTGCAACAGGCACAGGAGAGGTGATTGAGAATTGAAGCTGTGTATCCACACACCTATGAACATTTAAAACTCCTCCAGTTTCATGGGAAATACGGATATCAGCATCTCTGATTGGGAGGACTCGACGTTCAAAATGCAATTTCATTAATTTAATGCCATAAAACACTTTTTCACTTCAGGCATGCAACTTGACTTAGATTTGGCAAATAATTTAAGCTGCCAAAGCCTTTTTTTTTTAACAATCAGTGTTGCAGCCAGCATCTGAGGAGCTGCTCATCCCACCACCCTGTCAGGTTCCAATCTGGCAGAGGTCTATAAATGGCCCTGTGTGCAGGATGAGTAATTTCCCCGCCTCACAAGGGTGCCTCAGACAATATTGCTGAGCAGATGCACAGATCTGGGGCCTCCAAATACACGTGTCCCTCTGACAGCTCGGAGACACCCTGAGCCTGTTCACATCTCTGAATGGCTCCAGTCTGGCCTTCAGACACGCAGGGGAAGCTGCCAAAATCGCTGAGATTTGTGAGGAAAACACACCTGGGATCCAGCGGGGTGAGGGATTCACCTGAACCCCAGAGCCTCCCCGGGCAGAGTGAGCTCACCATGTCCCTTCCTGCTGCTCTGTCCTACCCCTTCCCTCACTAAAAACACCAGAATTTGATAAAAGATAAAAATTTCTCCCTCCATTTTCCTGGTGGGGCCACATCAGGGATGGCTTTTCACTGGGAGAAGCAGAGTTGTGCCTGGCTGCTGCCTCTGATTTCCACAGACCTCCGTTCTACCTTCGGAATTCACGCTCAGCCTCTCCTGCTCATTTCCACTTCCTTCTCCCCTCACGACAAAAATTCCAAGGTAGTCTACACCATTATAAATCCTGGGCCCTAACGGCCTTAAGGTGAAGGAGGGCAGGTTTAGAGTAGATTTTGGGAAGGAAATCTTCTGGCACAGCTCCCCAGAGAAGCTGTGGCTGCCCCTGGATCCCTGGAAGTGCCCAAGGCCAGGCTGGATGGGGCTTCAAACCACCTAAAATAATAGAAAATATAAGAGTAGACCTGGATGGGCTTTAAGGTCCCTCCCAACCCAACCCACTCTGTGGATACCTGCTAATTTCATCTATGACACAGAAAATTAAACTGCATAATTAATATTATTTGGGAGAGTATCCTTTTTACTGAAATCTCTTCAAACCTGCTTTTTCACAAGGAGCTGATGCAGCAAACACGCTCCATAAAAAACCTTTTACCTCCTGAGCTCACGTAACACCACCCAAATAAAACATGACATGAACATTTAAATAACCCACCCAATGCTAATAACTGCTTCTAAAGAAACACCTTTCTGTATTATTATTATTTTCTCTGGTTGCTCATTTGTAGTTATGAGTCATAATTCTGGAGTTGTGGAAGTTACTCTAATTTTTTTTTTTTTCTGAAAGATGAAGTTCAAGTTATTTGCAGAAAGAACCAAACAGAAATAATGAGTGATTAATACAAGTCTGGGAGGGAAGCAAACAGCTCAAAATAGATCTCTCTCCAAATTTTGACTTCATTTGCTTCACTGAGAGGCCCTCTCGTAACAAACAGCAAACAACCAAGTGCACTGGAAGGAGAATTTCAATATATGTGTTTGCTGAAGAGTGTAATCACATCAGTGGCTGAACTACATGAGAGGGAATCTTCTGTGGGTCACAGACCATTCTGCAGCCGTGTTCCTCCACGTAAATTCAGTTTATGAAACACCTCCCGTGGGCTGGAGCAGCCAGACTCTGACAAGGAGAGTCCATAACCCTGAGGGCATGTGATACACAACCTGCAGAGATACAGCAAGTTCTGATCAGCTCAGAAACCCTTCAAGGCCAGCAGAACTCTTCAATTTTTCTTTCTGATTGTGAATGGTTACAGCAACCACAGAATCTGTGTTGGACGTGTTAAAAACATAAGGAAAAATCTCAGAGTGGACATCTTGAGTTTTGCCTCATCCTTAATTGAAGAGTTAATTCCTCCAGTCCACAACAAGAGTTTGCAATGAGATTTAACTGAGCTAAAGAAAACCCCTCCAATCTAGGGGTTTCATTTTCATTTTCCAGGGGGAAATGAAGCCCTTAACTACACAATTAAAATTCCAAAGCATCACACACCTCCCCCATCCCTGGAAGCGTCCAAGGCCAGCTTGGACGGGGCTTGGAGCCACCTGGGGCTGTGGAAGGTGTCGCTGCCATGGCCGGGGGTGGAATGGGATCACTTTAAAGTCCTTTCCAACCCACACAAGCCAGTGATTCTCTGCTCTCTACCACAGGAATCTGCAGCGTTTAAATTCCAGTTTCACCTCCTCCTGAGCGCTGCTGCTCCCTCACCTCGGAGCAGAAGGGTTAACCCCGAGCACAGGTTGGGAAGGAGCAGCGCTGAGTTCTGCAGGGAGGCCAGGGAAAGCGCACAGTTCATTAAATAATGTGAGTAGCAATGAGGGTTTACACAAATCAAACAGGGGGTTAGGTAATTGTGATGTTGCTTTGTGCTGAACCACCTGTCAGGAAGCACTTCCAGCCGAAGCCTCAATCTGCTGCAGAGCCTCCAGATGATTTCCAATTAGCGTAAACTTCAGCTGTGCCACAGAACAACGCATTGGAAAAGGATCTGGGGTTTGGTTTTTTTGTCCATTTTCCCACTCTGCTTCTTCTCCCAGCATCGTGAAAATGGCTTTTTGTTTTGCAAGAGGATTTGGAGAAAGCTCCTTTGCCCCCACACTCCTGAGGGAAATGACAGCTTTTGTGGAAATGGGGAAAGGAAAGCCCAGCTCTGAAAAAAAACCCGAGAGTTCTAAAAGGACCCCAGTTTGTCACCAAATGGAATCCAGAAAAGATTAAGGCTATGCACACCTCAGCAGCACGAAAGGACTGCAGGCCAATGAATGAACACCACTCATGGATTTTGGGTGGTTTTGTTTAAAAATTGAACATTTTTAATGGGTACCACACGTAAGAACAGAACAGCCCCAAATCACAATTTCCATTCTGCTTAGAAAACCAAGCTATTCCAAGGTGCAAAGCTGAGTTACTCAGGGTGGTCCTGATGAAAGATGACCCCAAAAACTCATTTCACAGCAGCCCCACAGCTCCTCAGGAGCCACCTGATGAACAAAACCTGTGCTATATCCCCTGAATTTTCTATTCCTTTACTGTTTTGTGAAGTTACAGGAGTCTGGGGCACCCTGACATACTGAAAATTAATAAATCACTCCCCCAAATCTATTCAACAGCAACAAGAAACCAAAAGGGAAGAAAGAATTGAGCAGATGGAATAAGAAGGTCCAAGAGATCCCAGAAAATGGCTTTTACCTCTGACTCCAAAGGGCACAGAGGGCACATTGCAGCCAGGAAGCCTCAGCTCTTACAGGCTGCCCAGGAAGTGTGGAATCACCAGCCCTGGAAGTGTTCAAAAAATGAGTGGATGTGGCACTTGAGGCTTAATGGATATTGTCTCTGTATGCTTTCTTTTAATTGAGAAAAACTCTTGAATTTCCAGAGATTCATCGAATTAGGAAGGTTGGGAGAGATCTGAGGTCACAGAGACAATATTCCTTGCCTTGAAGCTCAGAGGAGAGGTTTAACACACTGGATGGAGCCTCATTTCTTTTTTAGTAGCTGAAAATACCCCTAGAAACACAACCAGAGCAGTTTGGATAAAACAGAATCCTCGCTGCCCATTCATCCATGGAGCCAACTGCGTGCTGTGCTGCTGAAGCATCCCTAACACTTCTGCTGCACTCCTTTCTTCCTTATTAAAAATAAAATAATAATAAAAAAAGGATTAACAGCCAGGCTCGAGAGCAGCTGTTCTAATGAAACTTCTGACCACAATAAAAATGGGGAACAGCTCAAGTCTCAAAGCCTCAATATTGTCTGATACACTCCACTGTTAAAGAAAGTCAACATGAATTTCAGTGTGTGAGATTCATCAGTGGGGCAAGGAAAATCATTTTACTGACAGAGTTTCCCATTCCAGCAGGAAATCACTTGACAGAACAATCTGACACTGGTTATTCAAGTAACACCCTTTTTCATTAGGAAAAGCCCAAATTCCTTAAATCCCTGTGATCTGCCTCGCCCAGGAGCACACAGAGGAACCAAAGTGGGGCACCCCAAAGCTCCTGTCCCCCTGGAGGGCAGTCAGGATGTCAGGGGTGCTCCCAGCTCCCCTGGAGCCACTGCTCGTGTTCATCAGCTCCAGCTGCACACAGAGGATCCCTCACTCAGCTCATCTCAGCATCCACAGCACGTGTGAACCACCCCACCATGCTGGGCCACCCCGAATTCCGTGCTCCACAGCTGCTCAGAGGAGGGGAGGATCACAGCAACTCTCACCACGGCTGTTCTGGAACTCTCCTGACAACCTAAACAGGGCCTTCCTAATTAAAGCTCAGCAGAGCGAAGCTTCTCTGGTAATCATAGATGTTGTGTGCTCTGCTGAGTGGGGAAATCTGCTGCCTTTCGCAGGAACCACACAGGGAAATGATTTTTATAGGTCAGTGGGGAAGTTCCCACATCCCCAGACACCTCGGTGGCAGATTCTGACCGGAATTGGAGTTGGGCTCTGGCCCACCCAGCAGGAAACGAAAAGGGAGCACCTGTGCTGAACAGAAAATGCAAGAGCAGCAAGCAGGGGCTGAGCTCTGGTTCCTCACAGGGAGAGCTGCAAGCAAGTGGAAAATCCAGCCCCAGCTCCTGACTGTGCAAAAGCTGGCCCAGGAATCAGCTGGGCCACCCCGCTGGAGTCGTGGCAGGCTCCTTCCCTGTTGGAACCCAGGGGGTTCCTATGGCATCTCAGAATGATCCAAACCCTGGTCAGGAGGCTTTTCAGCCTTGCCAGAGGTGTCAGAGAACCTGGATTGATACTGAGAATGCCTGTGGTTTTGATTTTAATCCATGAGACAAATTACCAACTTATATGAAGAATTGCAAGTCACCAGAGTTTAAAGAGTAGAATAG
>VXBU01009933.1:43081-80593 GCA_013400315.1 Bombycilla garrulus | reverse complement strand
GGGGTCTCCTGGGGTTAAGGAGATCCCCACACTTCCCCGGTTCCAGCAGCTCTCCTCAGCCAGGAGGCAAATTTATCCCAAAATACTGGAGCAGGAAAGGGAAATAAACAGTACAGAAATAAACAACAAAGTACAAAGCACCCTTTCGAACAGANAGGAGGCAAATTTATCCCAAAATACTGGAGCAGGAAAGGGAAATAAACAGTACAGAAATAAACAACAAAGTACAAAGCCCCCATTCGAACAGACTACTTATAGTTCAAGAAAACAAAATACAAGTCCTACCCTCACCCTCCTTGGTTTTTGTTTGGGTTTTTTTTGTTTGTTTGTTTGTTTTTTTCTGATGAAGTTGGAAACAAATGAATTAAAAAGTCTGGGATATTTTCCTTTTTCCCAAGCCCAGCTGCTGATCTGCTGCAGTCAAGTTTAACTTCAGAGCACAAGAGAAGGGTCAGTCCTCAAGCCCTCATAAACAGCCTCTACATCATCCCATAAAAAATAGCTTCACACAGTTTGTAATAAAAAAAATACTTGGTGATTATTTTCAGGCTGCTGACTGACAGCATCCATATCATTCTTGCTTTGTAACAACTATTCTGAATTTAGCAGAAGTCCTTTATTTAAAAAAATCCAGGATGAAAACCACAGGAAATGATGTACAGCAGATCCAAATTTAAGCTGCACTAATGAGTTACAGCTACTGGAATCAGTTCAAGGAGTTCCTGGAACAAACCAGTTGTGCTCAGTCTTTATCTCCCATTTCATTCCCAACAAGGTATCATAATCCAAATACATCAAAGTGGGAGTAGAAACACAAATATTAGAAATGGAAAAGACTAGAAATAAAGATGACAGTTGCTGATCTCTTCAAGAAAGCTTTTAAATGGGCTCTTACAAGAAATGATTCCACCTACCACATAAAGCAGCACAAGCTTGACTGTTAAGAAGCAGCTGACACTGAACTTTAATCATTTTCAACCTGGGTGATTATTACAGAAAATGACTTACAAGCTTCATAAGTTAATCAACCCAAACAGCAGCTTGCCATTCTCAGCTGTTCCCAGGCTCTACTCCTGTTTCCTCTGGGAAGGCCAGAAGCAGGAACACCAGGAGCTGACCCCCAGCACAGAGCTCTGGGGGCGATGGCACCGTCCTGGCACGCTGGCAATCCTGCTTTGGGATGTTCCTGCACATCCCAGCTCCCCCATGAACCCCACCCTGAAATAATTCTGGCATTTTGGTGCCACAAACCCAGCTGGAGCAGCTCTCAGCTCCTCCAGCCCTGCACACAGGGCACTTGCTAGATGTAAAAAAAGTTTTCTCGCTGCAGGAGCCAACTTTTTCCCCTCAGCCACAGATCAGGGAAACTCTAGAATCCTTGGAAATAGTTTCTCAGATTTCCCATCACATGATCAGCGAGAGGATTGAGCCAAAGCACAGCTGGACAACAACAGCTGGAAATGGAGGCTGCACCAAATGAAGAACTTGCACCAGCACCAACTTCGTTCAGGATGAAGCAGATGCAGAGCCCAGCTCCTCACCTGGCACCACTGGATTTCTGAAAACCTTCCCTGAACCACTGGAACTTGCAGGATTCAAATCCTGCAATTCCACACCTCCTTTCTTTTGGGGCTGGGAGGATTTGGACTTAATTCTGCCAGCAGCAGCCCACGAGCAAAGATTTCTGCTTTGTGAGGACAAGACAATAACCAGGAGTGACAATATCCTTTTCCCACAATACTTCAGCTGCCAAATTACACGGGAAACACTGCTACGATAGCACAAGGTAAGAAAAACGTGTTTAAAATTATTCAACAGGTTGTACCACCAACTCTTTGCTGAGGGAGAGACTTTCCAGCATGAAGATTAAAACCTCCTCTGGTTCTGGTAAACTTAATGTGTCTTTATTCTTTTTATTCTCCATTCCCAGTGTCTAGGAAAAATAATAACCTCTGCAGCAGATCATGATCTCACAGATCTGCAGTGCTTCATCTACACACAGAAATCAGCACGAGATAAAAAAAACTTTTGTCAGATTTGCTGCACTTGGGAAAAGCCGTCAGAGATGGAGAAACAAGGGTGAAAGGATATGAAACTTCCACACTCACAGAGGCACCAGATGATACCAGTATCAAAAGTTACCATCGTTTTTCTTCAAGAAAGTATCTCCAGCACCGGTGGAGAGGGCAGGGAGAGGAGGAGGCAGCCTTATCCAGCATCTCAAATTCTGCACGGGGTAAATAAAACTCACCCTGGCCCACCCTGCCTCAGAAACGCAGCAGGCTGAGGGTCAAAACACAGAGCACGAGGAAAAGACACTTTCCAGAGAGTGGTGAAGTGATAAGAATGAGGAGAATCAGAAAGATCCCCACAGTCCTCTTCCTTTCTGCTGTCGAATTTGTGCAGAGGGAGAGAGAGAAAAGCTGTGACATCCACGGGGAGAAAGGAAGAGCAGGGAAACAGGGAATGGGAGGATGAGGAATCCTCCTGAAACCCTGAACTTAGAGAGCAGAACTCCATCAAATTGTCACTCAACTGATTAAAAACATAACCAAAAGGGAATAAAAATAACCAAACCAAGAAACACCAACATTTTTTGTAATCACAAGCCAACTCCTATTTTCTCCACAGGAATGAGAAACCAGAGCTTCCCACCACAGATACACAGGGGAGGAGTAATGCACATTTTTTAAATCTCAGTCTCAAATTAAAGCGCATTTTGTGCCTGAAAATGAGGTTATTCACCAGGCTTTTTTTTTTTTTCTCCTCCAAATCTGCATACATTAAATAACAACACATTCTATTCCACAGCAGGTAGCAATTATCCAGTTAGTGCCTACCCAAACTGAACCTACAACTTGTGAGGCAGAGTTGACATCCATTGTGCTTTTTTGTAACATCCAGCACAGAACTGAACCCTTGGAAAGAAGGATTTGCTTCCAAAGTAGCAACAAAATCTCAGTTCAGGTCAGAGCTGCCAGAAAACCAACAAACCATATTTAACGTCACATTTGGGAAGGAACCATAAGAAATATCAAATAACTTGCACCCAGATGAGGAAATTCTTCAGTCTTAGCTCTTGTGATGAAAACCTCTGCAAGGATTTTCTTCTCCCCAGCCAGGAAGCCAAATTTGAATTTATTTCTTGTATTTTCATTGAACTAAAATTGATCTTGAATGTTGAAGTAGAGAAATACTGAAACCACGTTACCAACATGTTATGAACAAGAGTCCCCACTCACATTATCAACAGGTTTCTCCAGAAATGTCAGAGGAATTCAGTGACAAGCCTCAATTTTTTCTCACCTCACTTTTCCCCCTCCTAAATTCTTGCCCTGCTGGAGATAAGCAAGAGAAATAAGAGTATATAAAAAGCATGTATAAACTAATATTTGGGGGAAAAAAAGGTACACACACAGCTACTGAAAATAAAAACTACCATCAACACAGTTTATTTTTGTATAAGACACGATCCCTCCAATATTTGCTTTGCCAAACACCATCTGTCCCGGACCTAATTCTTCTGCTATATTAATGTATTTCACTGTTTTCAATTGTCACAATTTCTAAGTTCTGTACCAACTTGACTTGCCAGGCTTTTTTTTCTCCTTATACCTCTTATAGAAACATATTCTGTTTAAAAATGTGTGGCAGAACACACAAAAATACCCCAAAACATTCAGTGCTTACAAAAGAAGCTTCAAAGTCCAATTCTTTTTTGCCCAGTTAGTTAATTTGCTCAGAATTAAGCCAATTCATTAGGAGCAACAGATTCTCACACTCCATTTGAGAGGCTGAGCTCCTCCAAGACCTCCTCACACATTTGTTACCAAAACCTTTCTGCAAACGAAACCATCAAATGGCAGAACCTGAGCATGGGAACTGTGCCTTGTAAGATTTTTGCTGTAGCACAAATCATCACACACCACAAGAACAAGAGGGTTTTTTTTAAATTCTCAGTGCTGAGAACCCCTGAAAAACCCTGGATGAATTCTCAAGGGTTTCACATTTTGGTGAAATCCTCACCACTCCAACTGCAGGAAATGCAAAGTTTCAAAAGTGGTCTCCAGCAGTGAATTTACACTCCTAGACTTCCTCAGCATCTCTCTTCAACCTCCAACACAGTTCAGGCTCCAGATTTGAGCCTGCCCTCCAGACTGAGGATTTAATTCAATGAACTCCTTTAGCTGCCTTCCACGGAGCAAGAGACAGCCCCGGGCATTTTCTGCCAGAATAACGGAGCAAAGAGCACCAGCGAGCTCCAGCAAACCTGAGAGCGCTGGGGAATCTTGGAAAGCCACTCTGGGCTCCGTGGCTGTGTAATCACAGCCCAGAGGCTCCCTGCTAATTGCAATAAAACAATCTGCACCTCTGGAAACCGCAGGACACGGCCCAAAGCTCGAGTTCATAAGCCTGTTTTAAATTTGCATTTATTTCCCTGTGTCTGACCAACACAGGTGAGGCTGATTTATCCCAGTGTTTCCATCCTTTCCCCTGCTGCTTTCGCTGCCCAGTTCGCTTGGCAGCAGCCAACAACATTCACAGTTTGGGGGTTTGGGGTGTTTATCCTGGAGAAAAGGAGGCACATTTCACATTTTACAGCTCCCCAGGAGCAGGTGTAGTGAGCTGAGTGCCTGTCCCTTCTCCCAGCCAGCACAGCATAAAAGGAAACGGTCCCAAGTTGCACCAAGGATGGTTTGGATGGGGAATGTGGAAAAATTCCCTCACAGAAAGGGTTGCCAAGGTGGAATCACCATCCCTGGATCTGTTTGAAAACCGCGGGTGGGGCACTGGAGGACAAGGACAGGGGTGATCAGGGTGGTGGTGCTGGTTGAGGGCTGGACATGACGATCCTCAAGGTCTCTCCCGCCCTGAAGGGCTCCATGGTTCTGTTCTGTGATTCTGAAGGGTTCTCCTGCAATTGTACCCCACTGCCCATTCTCTGTGTGCAGACTCAAACATGTACTTGTCCTCCAGGAACAGCACAGGCCCAGTCTGAGCTGCAAATCTGTGGGGCTGGATGCCCACCCTGAGCCTCAAAAACAAAATATTACCGATTTTATGACCTGAGCACCATTTAAATATCAAATTGCACAATAGGTGACACAGAGAGGCTTCAGAAACCACCCCAGAGAAAAGAAAGTTTGGATTTCTGCGCTTCTGTTGAGCTGCTTCACTTCCCCACACACAAACTTCACTCAAGACCCAGTAAAATATGCTGCAATATCTTCACGCTGTGACAGATTTATTTTTCATCCAACACACACCTCCTGAGGAGACCCAACCCTGACAGTCTGGGGCTTGCATCACCTCACAGCGCTGAGAACTCCTCCTGGCTGTGATTTATACAGGATATTCATTGTTATCTACAGAGAAAAGCTGATAAATTACCCACACCTCCTACCCCGCTCTGTCTTTATTCTGCCAGGGGAAGGTCACCTCGCTTGTTTACCTCAGAGACAGCAAAGTCACAAGGAGGAACAGACAAACCTGCGTGTACACACAGCCTAAATCCCCCCTCACAACCCCAGAGCCACTTAAACCACTTTTTATTAATTTCTATTTTTATATTCTTTAGGGAATAGCAGGGGACATCCTGAATAATGTATAGAATTCCACGTCCTCTGGAATACCAAAAAAAATTAAACTATTTCAAGATACATCAAGTAGCTTAGTACTGAGGCATGGAAACACAGCAGCAACAGTGAGGAAACAGTGAGGAAAAGTCATGGACACAGTGCTGAAATTAGGAAAATAAACTGGAAAATTCTTCCACATAGTCATTGTTCTCCTCATTTAAAATAACTGACTCTCCAAGCTGGAATATGCTGGTGGGGTTTTTGTGGGATGCACAGCTGAGAGCTGGCTGGTCAGAAGTGGCAGATAAACCATGAAGACCCTCCTGGACATGACCTGAAGAAACCTGGAGAACTTCCCCTCTGACTCTGAGGGGTGAAACCCCAACAGGAGCAGCTCTGCAGGGCTGGGATTCACCCAAGAGCCCAACAGAGCTGAAGGCAGATGCTCCCTCCTATGGTTTGTTTACCCAAATTCTATTTTGCATTAAGCCTCTTCAAAACCCAATATTTCTTCCCCAACAGCCAAAAGCACAGATTGGCTACAAAAAAAAAAAAAAAAACTGTTTTGAAAAGCGTTGCTTCCCCTGGACTGCTCCAACCTGGACATGTCACTTAAAAAGACATTCTGCAAACCTTGCCCATCTGACAAAAGGATCATTATTTCCAAAAGCAGGGAAGGAATGGCTGTGCCATGTGTTTAATGGGCAGCTCCACGAGGACAACTGGGGCATCACCTGGTGTTTGAATCACCTCATTAAACAAAGCAAGATGCACCAGGAATTGGAGAGCGAGGCCCAGAGCTGCTTCCGCCGGCCACAAGTTTTGCGAGAGTGTGGTTAAAATCAAACGCAGTCAGAAATTCCTGACTGCAGCAAGGTTTCTACTCTCAATACTGATGCACAATTGAATTACTGGAGGTACTTCTCATGCAAACAAAGTTCATGCTCGCTGTGCACCAAGTTGTTCCCCCTCTTGGTCTATAATGAAGTTTAGGTAAAATCAAAGGGTAAATTCTTGGAGTGAAAACACAATTTCTTACACTCCTCAGGACTGAACTTCCTGCCATCCCACCAAAAAACCCTGAATTTTCCTACCAGCTTCAAACCACTGAACTCAGATCACATTCTTGCAAAAACATTCATCCCTGACCAAAATGCAGCCGTCCATAACTTAAAAACACACAGATTTCACAGCTTTCCCCAGTACCAGACTAACACTGGGACCAAACCCAACAGAATTTCCCTCACAAACTTCCTTGGACTTTGGAATGAACTCTTTTCTTTTTCCCCACACAAGGCAAGATCCTGTTTCCTATCCTTGGTGTGCATTTGAATTTCCTCTTAAAATTCATGAGGTTCTCATTTCTGGAGGGCCACCTTGTTAAGTCTGCGTTCCACAGCCACCTGTTGTGACAGCAAAAAAGAGAAATCCCACCAGTCTCTTCTATTAACAAGTTTCATCACATTATATTCAAATTAGAAACTAAGATGGCTTATGAATATTGCCTTTTGAATTAAAAGACCAGTTTCTGATGTGAAATAGAGTTTATGATAATTCACAGCTTATCTGCACAGCTTGGTGTCTTTGTCCTTCCTCAGATAAAGAGTCTGTGTATCACACACCTGATAACTGTCCTGGGACTCAATCTGCAACTCAGCTAACTTTATTTTTCAAGTTTTCTCCACACAGTGCTTGATTGTTAATCTCCCCTCCAATTTTCATACCAGATGGAGGAGGTATTGAACCAGGAGGAAAAAAAATTATTTTTCTCCTTCCAAATAAAAATTTTAAAAAAGGGAGGTAATTCTCACCATAACTCTTGCACACCTGAACTCACGGCCAGTTTTTTTAATTCCTTGGATCACTCATTCCTCTGGGAAGTTTTCCACTGCCCCCCACAGCACATTCCCACCAAACCCAGACCAAGAGCCGTGTTTTAAACTGAGGGCTCAGCAGGAAAAACCTCAGGCTCAAAAATCCCCATCCCATTAAAGCACAGGAGCAGCAGCCTGGCCATGGATGGAACAGCACCAAACCTGCTGGCCCTGGCCATGGCTCACCCTCAGGAAATCAATTCCTTTTCCTGCCTTTGGGTCTGATCTCCATCTCTTCCACACAGACTCCTCTCTATACACAAATTCACCATTTTATCATTACAGGTTTCCTAAGAACAACTCGACAACAAAACAAGAACACACAGTAGGAATTTAATTCCCCTCGCTCTTGCATTTTCCCAGGATCCAAAAGCAGCAGCTGCTGACTGAAATGAAAGTCCCAGGCACACCTTTTGTACCAGAACAAAACCGCTTTTCTCTTCACCCAGGGTTCATGCATCCGCCTCTCAATATCCACAGCTCAGAGACCACGAGTCCTTCCTTCATCTCCAAAGCATCATCCTGCTCCCTTTGATAAAGCAATTCCTCCTCTGTGCCTGCACATCACAGGGACAATTCCTGCCACATCTCCTCTCCTCAGGACACCACCAATCCACACAAATTCTGACCCAGCTTTTCCTCCACTTCTTCAAACCGCTCTGTAAAAAACCACAACCCTTCACTCACCTTTCTCTCTTTCTCTCTCTCCAGCTGAACTCTGCCAGCAGCCCAGCATTTCCTCTCCATGGCTTCTGGCCACACCACTCCCCACTCCCCTCATTTACCTGATTAACCCTCTGAAGGTTCTTCATTAGCTAATTAACAGCATTCAAAGTCTCATCACCACCATGTGGTCTCCTGGTTATACACAAAGGCCAAATTAAAAACAACTGAGGAAAAATATCAGGACTGCTCTGGGTTTAGATTTATCACCCAACACTTGGGTGTTGACCTACACTTGTCCATATGAAGTAGAACAAAATTGGGAAAGGCCACAATATTTCCCCCTCCCCTCTTTTTTGAAACATTTGAAATTATCCCTGTTCCTCCAGGTTCTCTCAGGCAGCTGACAAGCATTTAAATAATGTCTCACGAGCAAATTGAAAAGCTGGGAGGAGCAACATGTGTAGGGATTTGAGGAGCTGAAACAAGGAGCAGCTCTGCGGGAAAATGAATTTAATTAAAGTTACTCATGCAGGCTCTCAGCCTTAGAAATCTATAAATCTGGAAAATCATTTCCCTTTCAATTAAGTTTGTATTTGTCATTTTGGGAGAGATAAAAACAAATCCCCACTGACTAGGTTTTCCAATAGCGAGAAATGAGGAGAAATTCGTAACATGGAACTGTGAAATGTTTAATACAAGTAAAGTTCAGAAAAGCCAGGGAGGATCTCCAGACCTCCAAGTCCCACCACAGCCAAATGATTCCTTTTTCAAGTTGAAAGTACAGCTGTACCAACTGGAGATGTTTGAAGGCAATGTCTGTGTTATGACTAATACCCCGAGGAGGACTCATCACCTCACTCCCACTTCTTATGCAATCACTGCCAAAAAAAAATGTAAAAAAAGGCTCTCTCAGAGGCTTTTCTAGAACATCTGAATTAAACACCTGAGCTGAGCTGTGCTCTCAGCCCCCTCTCTGACAGAGAGACTGTCTGGAGCCTGCAGAGACCCACCTCCCACAGCCAATCCCCAGCCAGACACATCCAAGGGGCGAATGAGGGAAAATGGTGCTGCTGATGCAAAGTCACTTCTTTAAGAACAAGCTCTGGACGAGCTCATTCAGCTCCTTCCTGAACATTCACACACGGAATCCAATCCTGACTGAGGTTCCTTCAGTGCTGGACCAGGGGGAAAGGCTCTCCTAGGAGTCCCAGGTTAATTGTGTCAGAACCACAGAGAATCCGCTGATGGTGATCGCATCCCTGAATTCCACAAATCCATTCCTTCCTCTCTTCCCAGACACAGAAACATGTAGGGCTGAACTCCTGATTTCCAATTCCACAAATCCATTCCTCCCTCTCTTCCCAGACACAGAAACTCGTAGGGCTGAACTCCTGATTTCCAATTCCACTCCTGATTTCCAATCCCACAAATCCATTCCTTCCTCTTTTCTCACAGAAACTTGTAGGGCTGAACTCCTGATTTCCAATCTTTGCAGTGCAGATATTTCCCCTTCACAGCACAGAGAACAGCAGTTCATGATCGATTGTTCTGCACGGGCTCTAAAAAACCAGCACTGATTCCAGCCAGGGGGATCAGGGGCTCAAACTCTGCCCTGTTCAGATCTCCCTGAGCTGTTCTGTGCTAATCACACACAGGAGAAACCGCAGCACTCCCAGATGTGGCGTTCACAGGGTTCTGGGGGATCAGCTGGGTGTTTCTCAAAAATCAGCTTCAATGAAATCAAAGGCACAGCGAAGGTTCTGGTTTCTTCCCCCAGGCAGAATTCCCACTGAGCTCGGCAAGGGCTGAACCCAAGTCCTGAAGAGCTGATTTGAAAGCAGGGATGCAAGGCTGGGATTTATCTGAGCACACACACACACAAAACCCCACACTCTGCTTGACCTGGCAGTGAGTTATTCATTCAAAAGGAATCCAAGGTTGTCACTAAAAAAAGCTTCAAAGGCTGGAGAGGAATAGAAATTTCACCTCATTCACCTCAGGAACAGCGGGGAGAGTAACTGGGAGTGAGAGCTGCAGAAGTTTCAATAAACCACAGACAGAGCCAGCCTTCCCTGCAGGACACTTAAAACCTTTCAGAAATCTCACCTTGCCACAAGTGAGGGCCACTTGCTCAACAAGCAGGGCAGCAAGTGGAATATTTGGGGATTTTATTCTCTCCTCCACATCCTCGGGTCAGAAGAACGGCTACAGAAATCTGTGAGGGGATGGAGTCTGAAAATCCCATCAGATCTGAGCAGCTGTGGCACAGAAATCCTTGCTGGAGTTTTCAGGAGCAGACTGGATCCTTAATAAAGTTTGGGGCAGCGTCCTAATCCTTGGCTTAGAGAGAGACTGAGAAAGCAGCTGGGGGCATACTTGGCCCAAGTTATTGACTGAAATGAGGAAAAAAGCAGCAACAATTCTTTTCCCTCTTGAATTTAATGAAAATAAAACAGGACTTTGAAAGTCAGGCTAGAGATAGAAACTTCTCTTTACATGTATTGCTGTTGTAGCATCATATCCTGCAATACTCCAGAAGTTCACATTTCATCTGATTTCCACCTGGCACACAGAAAATTCCTCACATTGTCTGCCCTGAGTGGTGTTAACACAAAAATAGAAATATTTTTATTATAACATAATTATAATAAATAAATTAATGCAAAAGCAGCACAGAGGGTTACAAAACCAGAGGAGACATCATTTGCTCCTTTGGCTCATTCCCTGTTTCTCTGGGACACGAATCTCTCATGGAGCTGCTGCAGTGAGCAGGGCATGGTGGGAACTCTGCAATGCCACAGCTCCCCCAAGACGGGGTTAAGATCTAACATTGCATTTTATTTGCAGCAGAACTCACCAGACACAGCGAGGAGGGAGAGGTGACTGCTCCAGGCAGGAATTGCAGCCCTTCCCTTGGGAATAAGGATGTCAAACAGGGGGGATTGCTGCTCCAAACTGCTCGGAGAGAGATTCATGGCCTCTGTCAGGGACCTGACACCGCCACTGCACGTGCTCCAGGTTATCTGACTCCAGAGTTCTTTGCTCAGAAAGCTGCAGAGACATCCCTGGAATGGGAATTCAGCCCTTCCCGTGATCCAGGAGCACGAGCAGCACAATAACCACACTCCTCTCCCAACCCTTGACGAGCCAGGCTAAAACAAACTCTCCATTTCATATATTACTCTATAAAACGCTTGACCTGACCCCCTGAGATGTTCACTGCTGACCACGAGAGAACAGCCGATCACATTACGCTGCTCCCCAAGTGTTTTTACACTCCCAGGCTTTGTCTGGACTGTTGGGAGCAGCTCGTTCTCATCCCAAAATCCCCAGGTTTCCTCCATGCCCAGCCAGAGGGATTCTGACAAACAATTCATCAGGACTCAGGACTGCATCTGCCTCGTGTTTACAGCCAAGGAACGAATTGGGTTGAAAAGGCATCTGAAAGGATAATGCTCCAAACCTGATGACTTTGTGGTTGGGCTTTGTTTTCCTGGAAGGAATCTGCTCACGGATCATGTCTGAGAGACCCAAGGGACAGGGAATTGATGGGCTTTTAGGTAAACCAAACATATGGTGCTTGCTACGTTCCATCTATCCGGTAATCAGTCATTCAGCAATAAAGGCACAAGGAAATTTGGCCAGCTCCTCAAGACACGACATCTGAGGAGATCAATTACAGCCTTAATTTAGACAAATTTTTCACAGCCATTTTTTTTTCTTCCTTTTACACTGTCCTTCCTGTTCCGTGGAGTTTTCATCAGCTCCTGAGGAAAATGAGACCTGGATTCTTCAAATTGTGCTGTGGACACAAAACATCAGTGAGTTTAGGGAGTGAAATGCTGGATGAATCGAGGCACTGACCAATAACAGCTCCGGGTTGTTCTGTGTGCAATTATTTTACCAACTGGATTAAAAAATATTCAAAAATGTACACTGAATATTGTTATTTTAGTACTCTGAAGCTTCTCAGAAGCGTTCCCCTTTCCCAGCCCCTATCCCAGTGGGAAAAGCCCGTTCTGGATGCACAGTTCCAGAAGGGAGGTCAGACTCATTTTGTGCCAGCCTGAAGACACAGGACCACGCTCGGGTAATGGCTCCAAACACCCAGAGCAGCAGAGCAGAGGGACTGGAGAAGGCCAAACGTGGGCCAAAGCTGTTGAAGGAGCTCTCCTCTCACATTCCCTGCAGGATTTAATGCTTTGCTGAAGGTAAACTTAGAACTGAAATTCAGGAAATAAATAAGGGTGATGGCATGGCAGCCACGGAGAGTCAAGTAGGTGTTAATGGGCAAAAAAAAAAATTCAAAATTCCTATTAAATATCTCACCTCTCTTCCATGTCCCAGCCTTCTCTAAATCCAGTACTGAAACTCTCAAGGGCTCCGTGAGATCCAGGCAGCATTTCCCCAGCCAGTCTGCATTACAAGAACAACTTTAAAATGACATTTTAACCTCACTGTGGCATATAAAACCAGCCAGTACTTGTCTGCCACCATCCTGCCCTGTGTGCACATCCCTGCTCCCATTCCCAGCACAAAACCTGATTCCTCCATGCCACTTCCACACATTACTGAGATGTAGAACAGTGAGAAATTATTAAAGACTTGAAAAATCAATTTGGGCATTTTAACTCTGAGCTCAGACTCCTCAGCTCCTGCAATTTGTGTAACACAAGACGCTGCTAAGAGGGCTCCGTAAAGTGAATTAGAGCAAATAATTTCTTTGTTCAGCTCCAATATGCTCTGAAGATGGATTCTGTATTATATTACATCAAGGGGATTTAGCATTAATACTTCAATACCAAAGAGCTGGGAATGCAGGGAAAAACTGTGGCAAACTGCACAAATCAGGATTTGCTTGCTCGACTGCAATAAACTTTCTTTAGAAGAGCACTTGACTGAGAAGCATTTTTAAAAATGAGTATTTAATTCGATTTCCCATATGGTGTTTAGGAGGTTGGGGGTATGGGATTACCATTAAATATTGTGTTAGATGTACAAAAACTGCAGGCAAGAAAACTGAGCTTATACATCAAGTGTGGGCGGCTTTTGTTTGTTTGCTTTTTATTTCAAGCATTCCTCGGTTCATTGACAGCATCCTCCATTCTGAAGAAATGATATTTTAAAAGCAGGTTCAGTGCTGTAGCACAGAACCCAATCCATAGTTCAATATCTGCAGCCTGGGAGTTTGACATAAAAGATAAGAAACAGATGTGGGGCGAGATGAAGAAATGTGTCTATTGAGGAGTTGCAGCGCGGTTTGGCACAAAAATAATTGAAGTCAATATGCAGAAAGCAAAGCTGTCAGCAAATCGCAATGCTCGAGTGGAGCACAAATGGATTTACAAGGAGGAATCCTATGGAGGCCATACGTGGTGTGCCAGTTCCAATAGATTAGGAGCACATTAGGATTCGCCCGCTTTGCTCCAGCCAAAGAAAAAATGTTTCTTAAATTTGAACCATCAATCTCCCACCAGAAATTTCCAGTTAAGGACCAAGGTTCCCAGTCAGAGCACTGGGAGCAGTCCCAGCACAGCCCCTGCCGTGGAATTTACTGACACACACAAAACCAGCTCCTCAGAATTCTGCCCAAAAAGGGGAATCCAAATGTTTTTCAGCCCAGAAAGCTTCGCAATGTCCAGAATTTTGCCTTGCAGTTTCCTAACGTGGCTCATCTGAGAAGTCCCATTTATTCCAGGTTTGAATCAGTAATGCCTTTCTAGAGTTTGGATTAAATCCTCTCATCCCAGCTTGTGTCACCTCAAGCTCTAAGTTAAAACTTTAACTTAACAGCAACCAGAAAGCAAAAACAGAAAACCAAACCCTGCTTGGAATATTTCATCCCCCAGATCATAGGATTTTTTATTAATCTTATTTTTTACACTCTCATCTTATCCTCTTATTATTGTTTATACTAACGCCTGAATTCCTGGAGTTTTCAAAGACATGAAAATTCCTGGAATTCTCAAAGACACGAAAATCCAAGTGACCAATCCTTTACCAAATTAAGAGAATTAATCAGAAAACTCCCTAATGAGCATCCCTTAGACCTAATTTCTCATGGAACCACCCCAATGCTTCCCAATAAATATTGAAGTTTCAGTTAAATGACCTGAACTTTTTAATTATCTCTCCGAATTTCTGCACAGGTTATTCCCAGTTGGTTTTACCAATCCTACTCTGCTTCTCTTAAAGACATTTAATAGTGGTTTTTGAAGAATTTTTCCTGTATTTGCAGGGTGTGATACCACAAATAGCAAATATTGATTTTGGCTCCCTTGTTCAAAGAGGCCTAATCCCATTTACTCAGGGATGGGAGAGGAAGAGCTGAGCCTCCCAGTACAGATCTATCCCGTCCTGCTTCTGGAATAAATTCCACATTTATTAATATTATTGTTATTAAATTCCACCTTCCCAGTGATATTGGAGATTTTTTCTTAAGACATTTAAAACTTGACTGTAGATTTAAACAGCCCGTTTGAGCACTGAACAAAAGAAACCAAGTATTTTAAAACCAAATTTGATCCTTTTCGTTCTTTTCTTGTTTTTTTTGCTTGGGAACAGGAGTCAGCTTTGGCTGCTTCACACAAATTCCCTTTTATTTTTTCTAAATTTATTATCAGTTCACCAGGATTATGGATCACTCCCTGCTGCTTGAGGCAATATCCAACAAGCTCACACACTTTTCTAATTTGCTTTGTTCTTCTGAGTGGTGAACTTGTTCCAGGCCCATTACAGACATGTTAATTGTTCTCTTAACAAAGAAGAATGAATTTGCAAAAGTAACTCCTGTCTGCATGCATTCAACACATCCTTTCAGCCTCACACTGCTCTGAAAACTCATTTAAAGATTATTTTGGAATTGATTTTACTTACCATTGTTATGTTTTATTTATTGTTTATTCACCTGGCAATAACTGCACCTCACAGGTTACGGTACTGCCACTGCTTGTTGTTTTTTATTTATTTATTTATTTTAAAATTACTATTTATTAATTTTCCTCTTGGAAAAGTGAAACTTGATACTTCAGCGGCCTCAAAGTTAATTTCCTAACTCCTGGGGAANAATTTAATGACCTGTGGTATTATTCACCAGGAATAATTGCTTAAAAGTAATAAATAATAAAAAATAAAAAATAATAAAATAAATTAATAAATATAATAATAATAAAAGGAGCTGCAACATCATCAGCCTTAAAAAACAAACCCAAGATCGCAGCACTCACGAACACACAGCATCCAGAAAAAAGAAAAAAAATTCTAAATTCCTCAGGATTTTATTGCATCCTGGAAGAGAACCTGGAAAGCAGCAATCCCCAAGCCTCAATATTTGACAGTGCTCTCAACAGCTGTGGTGACAGCACAGCAGAAGAGTGTGTTTTCAGCAAAGAAAAGAGAATTAAACGTGAAACAATGCAGGAGCTGAGCAGTTCAGAGCCAGCCCTCAACAGGAGTCCTTTTGCTATAATTAGGCAAGCACAAAAAGAACAATTACATTTGCCTGAACCAATCTGGGTGAGCCTGACCTGATTTAAGCACATAAAACAAAAGAAAAACTGGATTTACGACGCTCGCATTTTCTAGGAAGCAATTTTGCTTTCTGCTTTAATTCACTCTAAAGCCTTTGGTCTCAACAGAGCCAATAAACTCAGCTTTTCACGTTCAATATTCATGAAAGCGACATCACACAAAAATTAATATTGTGTTCATTTCTCTTCAAATGATTGGAAAATCAGCATTTAATTCTTGCTTGGGTTCCAATAAAAAAAAAACCTGAATTACAAGACTGACTCAGCCTAACAAGTGGGAGCCACTCCTGACAAAACCACCCCAAAATAAAGTGGTTTTTTTTTTTGGCTGAACTTCGGGAATTTCTGGTTTCATAAGCTGTGTTGCAGCTTCCACATCCCACCTGCCCAAGAGCAAATAAAGATCTACAGGGTTTAATTAGTGAGCCTGTTAATGAAGCTGCTGTGGTCTAATCAATCCTGAAGCAGAACTTGGATTGCCATCATTCCTAGAACTGGAATTGGTGGAAGTTGGTTCTCTCCCTCCAGCTCTCAATCACAGAAGCCAAGGAGAAACTCCAAAATGTGGTCAAAACCCCCCAAAATTTACATAGAAGCACATTAAAAACAATTTAATTTTTAAAGATTTTAACCTTAGCCCAGTTCAATCAGAAAAAGGAAAATGAGAGGGGACTGAATTTTTAGTTAATTTTCAGTTAATTACGAAGTCCCTCTAAATTCACTGAAAAGCTTTTGGTGAGAAGGGGAGAAGAGTGGGGTTAAATTTCTATAAACTCCCAGTTGTTATCTGCAGAAAACCTGGGGATGTCTCCTCAGATGCCACAAATTCTTAAAAAGTTGCAAAAGAGAAAAATTCCTCCAACTTCCAGAAAAGTTTGAGGACCGGGGTGGTGAGAAGAAAGGAGCTGATGGATTTTTTGTACAATAAAATGCAAGTGCCTGGTAACATAAACCAGAATGTTGATTTGCTCTCTGTGAAGCAAAGAAAAAATCATAATAAAAATCTGTATATTCACCAAAATAAGACCCCATTGGAGGGTCTGAAAAAGAAGAAAAAAATAATTAGGCTGGGTCTCAACAGAAAGAAAATATTCCATAAATCCCAACTAATTGAGCTTTTCAAAATTAGATCAAAACAAGCAAGAAATGAAATGCCCTGCTTTTGATTTTTTACAGCTGTATCCCCCACTGAGCCACCTTTGCAGGGAAACATCATCTGCATTTTATATTCCAATTAGTGCATTAATCTTTCCCTGATTATTTATTCACATTTAAAAGAGTTTCCCTGTTCCATTTTGCAGCCTGGGAGTGCAGAGGAATGGGGAGAATGTTGCTGGGCATTTCCAAGTGAGATGCAGGCACCTCTGTTTCTCCTCAGCCAGATCAACCTCCTGAAATTAGGATTAATACTCACGTGTGTAATGAGAAAAGTAATTTGTTTAGACTTCATTATTCATAAAAAATGGGGAAAAAAATGTTTTGTTTTGTTTTTTTTTTGTTTTCCTTAATGCCACTTTCTCCCTTGGCAGAGATTCCCGAGTCCTGTAAGGAACATGGATCTTCTAATTCTATCATTAGGAAAAAAATATCTTTATTACCAATTTCACCTATATTCTTGCCTTAAATAATCAATAGTAATTCACTTCCTCCAAGGTTTTCAGCATTTTAAGGATCTCAAAAAGTAAAGCTCTGGTGTTTACAAATCTGACTACAACAACTTTTCTGTGAAAAAAATCTGGATTTCTTCACAGAAGGGGTTGTCAGTGACGCTTTAAGTTTTATGTTTTCCATATTCTGTGCTGGTTCAGTGTGCAGTTCTGGGTTTCACATTCAGGGTTGCTGAGCTCTCTGCACAGAGCAGGGACACAAAACAATTCCTTTCCAGCTGGGACCAAGGACAAATTTGAGGCCCAAGAGTGGAAACAGCAGTGAAGGAAGAGAGGGAACAAGGAGGATGGAGCTTCATCAGCTGGAGCTGGAATTGGACAATGAACTCCAATGTGCTGATGGACCCAAACCTATCAAAGTGTGAGGCCTGATGCCCGGGATCCATTTTGTGCCATTTGTGGGTTTGACTTGGGTGCAGCCCCAAGGGGTTCCTGCACTGCCCAGGCTGGATCCTTGCAATAAATCCCTTTTATCCTTTTATTCCACCACTCTCTGTTTCCAGCTCAGCCTACCAGGCACTCCAAGGTTGTGGAGGTCTTTTCTTGGTTGTCTTTTCTAACCTCAGTGATGCCGTGAAATCCACTGGAAATTCATTCAGCACCTGGAAACGCAACCCTCAGCCTCGCAGCTGAGCAAATAATTTATTCTGAATCCCTCCTCCTCCTCCTGTCTGGATATTATCTGGAAACAGATGGGGAAGACAATCACACAATCATTAACTGCATCACTTCTGCCAGGTCCAGGTGAGAAACAACAAGTCTGAGGCAGCTTTGGCTGAGTTTCTGATCAAACAGCTCAGGTCAGTTGTGACCAGAAGGATCTGGATCCCCCAGGAAAACTCCCAGTCTATAAAATCTTTATCAGTGCACATTTGTTCTATCAGCAGAAAATATTTGTGCTTTCCTTCAAATGAAGCTTTTTTTACAGCACCTTCCGAGATGAGTGATTAAAATAAAAAATACAAATCTCACCGCGACACTCCAACAACTTTCCTGTAAAAGAAAAAATAAAAAGGGCATCAGATTTCTGTCGCTTGTGAGCAGCTGAGGTGATTTGTCATCTGTAAAGCACGGTGATAAAACACCATGATCACACAGGGCTTCAAAAAACAACTTTCAAAGCGCTCTTCAGAGCATGCTTTGATCAAAATGTTTACAAAGCAGCAGCTTTACAAGAGGTTCCTGAGCATCAATCTTGATTAGGGTTATTTACCAACACAGCACAGGAGGGGAGGCACCTCTGGAGCTGCACTTCTCACCCACCAATCCAGGAGCTGGGCTCCTTTTCTTGCCCTCAGAAAAGAAAGGTTTCATTAAGCTCAGAAGACAAAAGACAACGTATGAGGCTTATTCCTGAGGAAAGCCCGGGATTATAAACACAGCCAGAAAAAAAGATTGCTGGAAAAGGGTGAGCAACTATACTTTTAGTGCAAAAATGCAAGGGAAAGAGTAATATTTAATATTAAGATCACACAGAATGTGATTTAACCTAACTGTGATTGTGGCAGCAAATCATGGAATCCTCCAGGGTTCCTCAAGACCAGGAATTATGGAATCCTCCAGGGTTCTCCAGGGACCTTCAAGATCACCAAGTCCAACATTCAACTGAACACACCCAAATCCCCTAAAAACCAAATCCAAAAAGCCAAATTTACACACTGATTGAACACCTCCAGGAACGGTTTGAACATTTCCACTTCCACCAGCCCATTCCAGTGTTTAATCACTCCTTCAGTGAAGAAATTCTTCCTCATATCCAACCTGAACCCCCCTGGTGTGACTTGAGGCCAAAACATTGATCAGATTTACGCTCCTAACTCTGCCCAGCCCTGATTCCAAACAGTGCAGAAGAATTCCAGGCCAAAAATAACCCAGACCAACCAACCAAGAATAGAAGCTTCCCCAAAAGCCCCAGCCAGTTTAATTTAACCAAGATTCAGCTGGGAGACACAAAAATATGCACAGCAGAGGCTGGGAGGAAACAACCAGGAACACAAACACTGAATCAGAAGGAGAGACTTGATCCCAAAAAACACTTCCTGTTCTCCCCAAGGAGCCACCAGCCAGCAGCAATTCAAGATTTGGGGAAATCTTTACGAGGTGACTGAGCTGAGGGTGATCCTCTCCTGAAGCATTCATGTCACCAACAATCTGCAGTTCATCCCCAAGACAAGGCCAGCAGAAGTTTGTCCCACACAAACCCATTGGGCAGGGAACACAAATATAAAACCCAAAACAACCTCACACACCACCTCCCCTAATTCAGGAGGTAATTCAGATTTTCTTCTCCTCTCTCACTGATCAGTCTGATGCCTTAAGGTTTAGCTTTTTTATTTTTTTGGACTCTGTGCTGGTTCAGTGTGCAGTTCTGGGTTTCACATTCAGGGTTGCTGAGCTCTCTGCACAGAGCAGGGACACAAAACAATTCCTTTCCAGCTGGGACCAAGGACAAATTTGAGGCCCAAGAGTGGAAACAGCAGTGAAGGAAGAGAGGGAACAAGGAGGATGGAGCTTCATCAGCTGGAGCTGGAATTGGACAATGAACTCCAATGTGCTGATGGACCCAAACCTATCAAAGTGTGAGGCCTGGTGCCCAGGATCCATTTTGTGCCATTTGTGGGTTATTTGTGGGTTATAATATTTTTTATCTATATGTTTATATGTATATAATATATACATATCAAAGTGTGAGGCCTGGTGCCCGGGATCCATTTTGTGCCATTTGTGGGTTTGACTTGGGTGCAGCCCCAAGGGGTTCCTGCACTGCCCAGGCTGGATCCTTTCAATAAATCCCTTTTATCCTTTTATTCCACCCAGTCTCTGGTTCCAGCTCAGCCTTTACAGACATCCCCAGAGGGGACATCCAGGAATTTGATTTACCCCTGGGCCAGAGGAACACCCAGCTGCTCCTGCTCCCCTTGGACAGGCAACAAACCCATCTCTGCAAAGTTGCACACACGTAAAATGAGGGCAGAGAGAGTTTATTTAAAACACTGAGCATCCACTCCCTACTGCAGGTTGTGTTTTATGGGCTTGCATGAATTTTGGTAGCAGAACACCAAGATAAAAGCCCATAATTCAGTTTTCTCTTGACTCTCTCTGCTTGCCTACTGCAAATCTCTGTTGACAGCCTTCTCTCCTCAGCTCGTGCTGATTTAATACAGCTGCAGCCTCTCTCCCTCCACCACTCCTGAAATTTTTTCTTGCTTTTAACAACCCCAAACCTTCCTTTCCACTGCCACTGGTTGTTTCATTCTCTGTGCAGCACGTTTGGGGTGCTCAGTGTAGTAAATACCACACAAACTGTGCCACACCGAGAGGAAAAGAGCTCTGCGAGCCCCTGAGATGAAGCCAATTAAAGGAGTAATTTTATCTGTGAGCATTATGAATTAACAAAAGAAAATAATGGCTGCATTCCCCTGACTGGACCGAGAGGATCTGCTCTGTGATAAAGAAATACAGAAATTAAAATATGAATAATACTGCTGACAGTTCAGATTTGATTAGGTGGACTAAGTTATGCCTTGAGAGGTTCCAGATTTCACTGTCTTGCTTTGTTTTAAGCTCTTTTTTCATACATTACACACTACTTAGAGATAATGAGGGGATGAAAAACCCCACAGCACCCCAAAAACCACCTCACTGCCAAGGTCAGCACTGCTCCCACCCGTGCTCCATCCCTCTGAGAAATTCAGAGATTCCAGGGAGGAAAGGCACTGAAATGAGAAATTCAGAGATTCCAGGAAGGAAAAGCATTAAAATGAGAAATTCAGAGATTCCAGGGAGGAAAGGCACTAAAATGGGAAATTCAGAGATCCTGGTTAGGAAAGGCACTGAAATGAGAAATTCAGAGATCCCAGGTAGGAAAAGGACTGAAATGGGACCCGTGATCACAAACAGCTGCAGTGGGCAGCGCCCACACTTTCAAATATCCTGGAGTGAAAATAAACCTGACAGGACAAACAGAGGCTGTGCATTTCAGCCATCCAGATTTTCCAAACTGAAACATGTTAACATTTATTCCAAGTTGCTTTTTCCGAATTATTCAATAATTTCACACACTTTTTTATTGTGACGCTCTGGGCTGGTCCTGCTGGAGCAGATGGGCCACCAGGGTCCCTTCCTACCTGAGCCACTCTGGGATTCTGTCATTCCACACCTTTTAGAATTCAGCTCCAACCAAGTTTTTGCCATCAGAGGTTTGGATTCTGTACTCTGATATATGGAACTCGACATTTTTGAGTTTCTCTGCGTTCACTGTTTGGTCATAAAGGTGTCAAAGACAGCAAGAAAAATTATCTGCACCTGCTCAAACCTATTTTATAAAAAAAGAAAAAAATCAGAGCAAAGGAACTTCTTACAAAGTCACACAAACTTAAAAAGTTGTGAATAAAGCCAAGTTTGATGGAGCAAAGTGAGCTGTAAAGTTTAAGTCAGAAATTCTTTCCAGAGTTTGAATTTCTGCTGGATTCAGGACTAAGCTACACTTCACTAAGCTGGAAAATTTTAGGCATCAGGATTTGCTTTTGTCTATCTGGTACTTTTCCAGCAAGCAATGAACTTTTCTTGTGTAAACCAAGTTCACAAGGGCAAGGTCAGGCTTAGAAAAATCTATTCCTGGCTTTGCACCAATAATCCACCCTTTCTCTGGTTTAACTTCATGACCTTTTTCTCCCAAGCCAGTAAGAGCTGCCAGAAAACAACTTGGCCTTATAATGAAGGCGTTAGGAAGGAGCAAAGAGAGCTAAAAGCAAAAGATTTTTAAAAATCTTTAGTGCTGAATATTTAGAGGTTCACAGGACTATTTCTTTATGATTTTAACTGATTCCAAACTTTTTAAATAATAGTCGTGATACCGCATCACCACTTGGAAAAGTGTCCCTGCTGCTTTCAGTCAGACCACTCAAAAATCACACATTTTTATCTGTAAAGTCAAAAAAAGTTATAATTCATATGGGAAGACCACAGAAATATTTTCCCCTCTTCTCTACACAGGATACTAAACAAGTTTGAATCTTTCAAGAAGATTAATTACGCTTCCAACAATTTAATCTTCTACATGTAACTATTTTCAGGGCGAACAGAAAGGAATTTTAAATATAAAAACAATTAATAATTTGTGGATTGCAGGATTTGTGGGTTGCAGGTTGTGGTTTCTCTGAACACATCAGAGCTGCTGGGGAGAACTTCCTGCCCTGCTGCAGAAGCCAGGAAATGCAGCTCCACTGAAGGGAAACCTCTCTGCAGCGCTGGAAAAGGCAAGTGCAGACTCTAGAGGGAGTTCTAACTTTGCCATATTCTTCCCCACACAGAATTTTTATCACTCGTTCAGAATAAAACTAATAAATAACAGAAAAAGGTGAATTTTCTCCTGATCTCTGCTCCTTCCCCTGCCCTCTGTCCCTGGGCAGAGTGGGAGCTGCCTGGCACAAAAATCTGTGGCCTGCTGGGGCACAGATTTCTCTTTCCTGTCTTACTGGATTATGACTGAGAGGAAATGTGAATTTTCAGGTTTTTTTTGGTGACTCTGGTGCTCCTTCAGCCTGAACGTTTCCCCAGGTCACGCCACGTCTGGGAGATTTGTGGTATTTAATGAGGATGAACCCCACCAGAGGGCAGGTGGTTAAATACTGAAGAAAACAAAGCTTTGTAAAGATATTTTTCACCACGAGTTATCTTCTCTCCAAGGCAGCAAAGCCGTCTGGGCTCCTGTGGCAAATTCCCAGCGTGGATTGGTGTGCACTGGGACATCCCCAGCACAGGAATGGGGGAGAGCAGGGACAGCCAGGATCTCTCACCTCCCTGGAACCCCTGAAGCAGAACCCAGCTCTCTCCAACAAGGGGATTTTCCTGCAATTACGCACTTGGCAAAAATCAGAGGATCACGGATCGGGTAAAGCTGGAAAGGCTCACAGCAAGGCATCTGCTCTGCTCCAGCAGGGCCATCCCAGAGCTCAGGGCACAGGATTGGGGCCAGTGGGTCTGGGATATCCCAGGAGGAGACTCCAGAGCCTCGCTGGGATCTGTCCAGTGCTTGCAGCAAAATAAAATCTGTTCCTGTGCACGGGGAGAGCCCAGGATCTGTGCCTGCCCCTCCTCTGGGGCCACTGCTGGGCCTGCAGCAGAGCCTGGGGCCTGCTCGGAGCCCTCCCTGCACACTGGGACACACTGGGACACACTGGGACACCCAGGGACACACTGGGACAGACAGGGGTACAACAGGACACCCAGGGACAGACTGGGATGCTCAGGGAAGGGCCATCACACGCTGGGACAGAGTGGAACACCCAGGGACACATTGGGACATGCTGGGACACACTGGGGTAAAATAGGACACCCAGGGACAGAGTGGGACACTCAGGGACACACAGGGACAGAGTGGGATAGACAGGGACACACTGGGACACATGAGGATACCCAGAGACACTCAGGGACACCCAAGAACAGACAGGGGCACACTGGGACACCCAAGGACACCCTGGGACAGACTGGGACACCCAGGGACAGACAGGAGCACACTGGGACACCCAGGGACACCCAAGGACACCCTGGGACAGATAGGGACACACTGGGATACTCAGGGACACCCTGGGACACTCAGAGACACTCAGAGACAGACAGGGGCACCCAGAGACATTCAGGGGCACACTGGGACACCCAGGGACACCTGAGAACACCCAGGGACCCAGGGGGATACACAGGGACAGACAGTGACACCCAGGGACACTCAGAGACACCCAGGGACAGACAGGGGCACACTGGGACACCCAGGGACACCTGAGAACACCCAGGGACCCAGGGGGATACACAGGGACAGACAGTGACACCCAGGGACACTCAGAGACACCCAGGGACAGACAGGGGCACACTGGGACACCCAGGGACACCTGAGAACACCCAGGGACCCAGGGGGATACACAGGGACAGACAGTGACACCCAGGGACACTCAGAGACACCCAGGGACAGACAGGGGCACACTGGGACACCCAGGGACACCTGAGAACACCCAGGGACCCAGGGGGATACACAGGGACAGACAGTGACACCCAGGGACACTCAGAGACACCCAGGGACAGACAGGGGCACACTGGGACACCCAGGGACACCTGAGAACACCCAGGGACCCAGGGGGATACACAGGGACAGACAGTGACACCCAGGGACACTCAGAGACACCCAGGGACAGACAGGGGCACACTGGGACACCCAGGGACATGCAGGGACACCTGAGGACACCCAGGGACCCAGGGGGATACACGGGGACAGACAGGGACACCCAGGGACAGACAGGGACACCCAGGGACACTCAGAGACACTCAGGGACAGACAGGGACACCCAGGGACACTCAGAGACACTCAGGGACAGACAGGGACACCCAGGGACACTCAGGGACATCCAAGGACACCCAGAGACACTCAGGGCTGAGGGCTCCTCTCCAGCTGAGCAGCCCCAGCTCCCTCAGCTTTCCCTGGGCACGGAGCTGCTCCAGCCCTCGCTCGGCTCCAGGAGCTGCTGTCCCTGCAGTGCTGAGGAGCCAGAGCTGGGCACAGCACCCAGAGGAGCCTCCTGATTGCTCTTCCTGTCCAGGAATCCCTCCCAGGGCTGGCCAGAGGGGCAGGATTCCTGCCTGGCTGCTGGGAATGCTCCTCCCGTGCACCCCAGGACCCCACGGCCTCCCAGCCCCCAGGGAACAGCGCTGGTTCAAATCCTCCCCAGCTGCACGAACAGCAGCTCCGACCGTAACTGCGGCGCCCACACCTCAGAAAGCATTTTGGAATAAAAGTACACCCCTGACAACTCTGACTGAAAACCTCAAGAGCTCACAAATACAGCCCTGACTGCTGGATATCAGAAGCCAAAAAAAACAACCAATTTGCAGTGTTTCTGTGTATTGAAGGTGTGTTTAAACACTCTAAAACTGCAGAATTCCTTAAGGCACAGCACCGTGGCAGCTCCTCTGAGCTGGGGAAATCCATAACAACTGGAAAAAAGGCTGGTTACCCTTTATTACTGTGTTGTCCTGTTAATCCAACATCTCCTTTCCCTCCTGTTATTAATAAGTGTCTCATAAACAGATTAAAACTTTCCTCTTCCAGTAAAGACGGCAATTTCCAGTGAGGGAAAAACAGCGAAACCCACAAACACACACACAGCCCTCAGGGACGTTTCCTATCGAAATATTTTTAATACACACACACAAAAAGATATTAGCACTTAATTTTCTTCCTCAAAGGATAATGTGGCAAATTGCATGGACATAAATTCAAATTGTCAGTAGGAAAACTCTCAAGAATTCAATATGTGGAGTTTAGGAGTTCTGTTTACCAGGGAAGAAAGCAGAACACTTAAGACGGCTGTCTAACCTCTCACAGCCTTTATCTCTCACTTCAACAGGGTTTTATGTTGCCACAGCAGCACCAGAACTCACAAAAAATTCATCTTAACATCTTTGAACCAAAGCTGCCCCCCAACCACTCACTGGTTTCATTTTAAGGAGTAAAACCACTCA
Organism: Bombycilla garrulus; assembly: GCA_013400315.1. Lineage (NCBI taxonomy): Eukaryota > Metazoa > Chordata > Aves > Passeriformes > Bombycillidae > Bombycilla > Bombycilla garrulus. The sequence continues at coordinate 54,767 of VXBU01009933.1, read as the reverse complement.
AAATTCAGTCACTCGAGCAATGAGGAGGAAGAAAAAACTGCAAACTGCACTTAAAGTGATTTCTGAAGGAGCAAGAAAAAGTGTGCTGAGACAGATACTCCTCATTTTTCAAGTGCTCTTTCATCTATTTCCCAAACTTGACTCTATTTCAAGTCAGTGCTCCAGGATGGAGCTCAGCTGAACTTGGGAGAGCTTTCCAGGCAGCAGGAACGCTCTGTTGTCAGCACTCACTGCTGAGCCCACTCCAGGTGCTCAAGGCTTTGCCATTCCCTTGTTCCACTTTGTGGAGCTGTGGATAACCAGAAAAAGAGCTGCAATCCAATTTTCAGAAGCATTTGGGGGGTGATTTTCCCCAGAATATGACAGGCAGCACTGGAGTCTGGAGGAGGAACTGCAGCCCTCCCACCTTTTCGCTCTTTCCCTGTTCTCAAACCCTCTCCCCATCATCCAGAGATTTTTGCACAAAGTGCATTTCTTTCTCCTCAATATTGATTTTAAACCATTTTTCATAACGGGCTCTGAATAGCAGGTGGAAAAATGCAAACCACATGTTCCTCTTGTCCAAAGGAAGCAGTGGGATAATGGACTGGCTGCAAAAAGTGTTTTCCCCAAAGGCTGCAGCTCTTGGACAAAGACACTCCCGCCTGAGCCATGAAGGAAATTGCCTGTTGGTGTAAATATGCCAAATGCTACTTAGACACTCGATGGCCGCTCACAAACTGAAATATTCCTTCCTAACTCTGGCTCACAAGGTTTTTATTGCTGCTGGCACAGCCTGTGACAGCAGGGAAGAGTTTTTTGGGTACTGCAATGCTGAGAATCACTGGGATGTTGTTTGAGCAGAGGGATGTCGGCCTGAGCAAGGGTCACAGGGCTGGTAGGGACAGCAGGAACACAAAACAGACCTTTTCTGTAATTCCAATCAGAAGTGAACCAGCAAAACAAATGAACAAAATATATTGGGGCTTTATTTTTTGAAAGAGAGTTACTGGGCACTGGCGAGGCACCTCCAGTGCTGTGCCCAGAACTGGACACATCACTGAAAGGAGGACATTGAGGGATAGGAGCTCCAGGAGAGGCTGAGGGAGCTGGGAAAGGGCTGGAGAAATCCTGAGGGAGCTGGGAAAGGGCTGGAGAATCCCTGAGGGAGCTGGGAAAGGGCTGGAGAATTCCTGAGGGAGCTGGGAAAGGATTTGGAGCCCCAGGAGGGGCTGAGGGAGCTGGGAAGGGGGTGGAGAATTCCTGAGGGAGCTGGGAAGGGGCTCAGCCAGGAGAAAAGGAGGCTCAGGGGGGACCTTGTGGCTCTGCCAGGAGGGGACAGCCGGGGGAAATTTGGGATCTGCTCCCAGGAACAGGAGGAGAGGGAACGGCCTCAGGCTGGGTCAGGGGAAGGTCTGGGTGGACTCCAGCAGGAATTTCTCCATGGAAAGGGTTGTTAAACATTGGACCAGACTGTCCAGGGAGGCCTGGAGTCCCCATTTCTGGAGTTGTCCAAGGAATGCCTGGACTGGGCAACTCTGCCGAACACGGCACAACAACATCCAAAGCTTTAAACTGAGAGGAAAACTGTCTTTAGGTCTTTAAAGACAGTTTGTCTTCACAAACCCTTCCATGGCTGAGGGGATTGGTGTTGATGGCTTTGAAATAGGTCTTCATGTCTCCCCTGACTTCAGGCAGCAGGTTTGTGACAAGGCCCAGACACTTTGGGTCCTGAAAGGGACAAGGGGGAGTTTCTGAACTCTGGGGTTACCTTCAGGCAGCAGGTTCCTTACAGAGCCCAGACACTTTGGATCCTGGCAGAGTCAAGGGTGGGCACAAGGCTGAAGCTCTGACCTTTGGGATGTGGGGCAGGGGATTTGGGGAGGCTGCACCTCCCTGGCGCCTCAGAGTGGGGAAAGGAGGAGCAGTGTGCAGAGTTTGGGATGAAAGGAGGCTGCACCCACCAAAACCCCAGAGAAAACCCGGTGGGCTCTGTCCCTTCAGTCAAATAAAGCTGCAAGATTCCATCTGGCTTATTGCAGAGGGATTTTCTGTAGCAGGGCACAGCAGGTCCCCTTTGCTCCCTCTGAAGAGCTCCCACCATCGCACCCATCCTCAAACCCCCACACCCAACCCAGCTCTGCGCTGTCCACATCTGCACCGGGACATTCCGATCCCCCACAGCGCTTTAATGAAAGGCGAGCTTTAATTCCCCGCTGATTTTCACAGTCATTCCGAAGTAAATGATACTTGCACTTGAATTATTTTACAGTCACAAGCCAGAGCATTTCAGCGACCACTGATGCAATTTGTACATCTGATGGCTTGTTATGAGACACTGATGGCTGGTTAAGATGTCCTAAACATAACCTTGAGACAAGCTCAAAGCATCCCATGATTGTATTCCTCAGCAGGAAGCAAGGGCCACAGCTGACACATGGAAAGGCCAAACCATTCCTCCATTCAAAATAAAAATATTCCTATTATTTCAACTGTTGACTATTGAGTATTTCAACAGTTTCACTGTAAAGCACTCAGTGAGTTTCTCAAGAGCACTTTGTAACTCTCTCCTCTCACTTTTGGAAGCACTCGGGAGAGGAAGAGAAGCGCAGAACCAGAGGAAGAAAAACCTCAGCATCCTAAAGACACCTATGACTTACAACCACCTCACAATTACCATCGTTAAAATGGAGTAAATAATTCCGCCTGTCAGCAGATGGGAACACGATGAGCTTTATCTCCACCTCCCAGCCACAACCTTCCTGATATCCCCTCAGCTCAATTTGATTCCTAATGATTTCAGCACGCAGGGACCCTTCAAGATGGGCTAAACCTCTCCTGTCAAACCCACCCGGCTGCTTTGTCGTGCAGATCTGCTCATGAATAAACGGAGCAGCAGAAAGGACAAATCTCGGCAGCTCAGGAGAGAAATACCAACACTCGCATATGCTCGGACAGCCATAAATCAGCGAGATTGCCTCGAGCTTCTCTTCCAACATTGTGCTCAAATTCATAGGTTGTCCCTTGCAGGAGAACAGGAAAAAAAAAATTCTAAGCCCAGGAAAGGAGCTGTGGAAGCCCAGCAGATTTATGGAGCCAGCAGCCAGTAGTCAGTAGAGAAGTCGTCAGCTTATTCATTAGTCTGCCTCCACACAGGAGAAATAAAGAAAAAAAATAAAGAAACAGCAAAATCCAGCCCCTGTGACGATGTTTTACCAGCAGTGGTTAAGATTAAAGGTAACCTCCAGACCCTCCCAGCCTCTAAAATACACACTTCTATTCTAAGGTGTCCTTTCATCCTATTTCCCCTGCTTTGCTGTTGTTCAAATCAGCATTGCAAAGGACATCTCTGAGGAACTTAAGAGGATTTGGGGACATCAGAAATACCCTGCACATCCGCATTAGGCTGCTAAACCCGCTCCAAGTGCAGGGGATCTCTTCCCTGCTTTTCTGCTCCGCTCTGTGCAAAAGCCGAGGTGATGGGTCAGGAGCATTTAGCACCTGAGTCCCAGTCAGGGAGCTGGTAAAGCCTGGCTTAAACTGCTCTCAATAGCACAGATCCCAACATCTTTGAAAAGCTGGAAATCCCCAGGGAATTGCCAAAAAACAAACTAAACAGGTTTCTGAGCGTCAGTCTGAGAGACGACGCCCAAAGGTCTGGAAAGCTGCTTTTTGAAAGAGTCAAATAAGAGAGAAATGAGGAGTTCAAAGCGTTTTTCAAAGGACAGGAGAAATTCTGAAAGGTCCCTTCCAATTTGAGATATCCCATAATTTCCACCGCTTCCGTGAAACGACAGAAAAGTTGAGAGGGAAGAGATGCAAAAAACCACAAAAGTAAAAGCTGTCCTCTGCAACTACATCTGCCACCTCACCACATGGACACAGCACCACGTCAGACTGTGCAGATTTTCCAAAAACTCAGGAAATCCAAGGAAATCCAGGCTTTTCCCCTGAGGGATTCACTTTTCCAACCCACCATGCGAAAGCAAAAAACTGCCCAAAACAACCTCCACAAAACCAGCCCCATATATCAACAACCAAACATCAGCAAGAAGGTGAAATATCAATTTGTGTGAGTTTCCAGGGAAAGGAGAAGTCCAAGTGCATGAAGTAGTTTAAATAATTAAGCAGAGCACTAATGATAACTTTATCCTTCGGCTGATCACCTCTCTTGGGCAGCTCGATATTAACACGAGCTTGTTCTTCCCAGCTCGTTTAGTAAGCAGGAGCTCACTGAAATCACCATATTCTTCAGGGACAAGCCAGGTGAATAATGATCCCTGGCTCATTTTCACACTGCCGTGATTTATTCGGTGGTTCAGGGTTTCTAAAAGCGGCAGGGTGTTAAGTTCCCGGGCTGGGAACAGCGTGGCAGCGCCGGCCCCTCCTGGTTTTGGGGTTTGGGTGGCGTTTTGTGCGACACGCGTGGGAATATTTTTAATCAGCCAGAGAATGTCTCCAACATCTTCCTACTCAGGCCTCCTCAGAGCCGATTTCCCTCTGTTTGTGCTTCTCACACAAGCAAATGTTCTTTTTATTCGCCGCTCTGCAGGCGAGACCCCCGGAGAGGCAGGGGCTGCAGTGGGAACGGCGCTGCTCCCCTTCCACCCCCAGCATTTTATCATTTCCTTGTACTAATCCTGCGCTGAACACCATGAGAATCCTCAGAACTCCCCAAAACAGGAGGGGCTGACCCTCTTTGCCGATCCCACTTCTTCCACCTGCAAAATTTATTCATCATTCTGTTCTACAGATTCTGCTGAGGCTCAGCGCTCTACCACCAGATTCCTCAGAACACGAGCGGACTGATCCTCTTTGGTGGTCCCACTTCTCCCACCCTCAGCATTTATTTATCATTTTGTTGCTCTAATCCTGTCGAGTTCAGCTCTGAACACCATCACATTCCTCAGCAACCCCGAAACAGGAGGGGCTGACTCCTACAGGTGCTCCCACTTCTCCCACCCTCAGCATTTATTTATCATTTTGTTGCTCTAATCCTGTCGAGTTCAGCTCTGAACACTATCACATTCCTCAGCAACCCCAAAACAGGAGGGACTGACCCCCACAGGTGCTCCCACTTCTCCCACTCTCAGCATTTATCATTTTCTTGTATTACTCCTGCTCTGAACACCATCGGATTTCTCAGCAACCCAAACAGGAGGGACTGACCCCCACAGGTGCTCCCACTTCTCCCACTCTCAGCATTTATTTATCTTTTTGTTGTTCTAATCCTGCTGGGGTTCAGCTCTGAACAACATCGGATTCCTCAGAACTCCTCCAAACAGGAGGGGCTGATCCTCACCAGTGACCCCCAGCTCAGCCTACCTGGATTCCTGGGCACAGCTCTCACCCTGGAACGTGCGTTTTGTCCTTCTGTCCTTCGGGAACACGGCTCCTCACCGCCCTCCTGGAGCACCAGAGGAGAGAATGGTTCTCAATGAGATCATCAAGAGCTCCAATCCCTCACCCAACTCCCTCTGGGCTCTGGACCAGCCCCTTCCATTTGTCCTTCCTCCCCCAGCCCATCCTGCTCTTTGCCAGCCTTTTCTCCTGACGTTGTTTCATTTTCAATCCATCAGGAGCCGAGGTTAACGGGGCCTTTTCTGTGGTCCCCTTTTTCTCCAGAGAGCTGGAGAGGGATGTTCACCAAGGGAAAGCAGTTCCAGGACAAGGGGGAATGGCCCCACAGTGACAGGGATGAGGTTTAGGTGGGATATTGGGAAGGAATTGTTCACTGGGAGGGTGCCCAGAGAAGCTGCCCCATCCCTGGAAAGTCTCCAAGGCCAGGTTGGATGGGGCTTGGAGCAACCAAAAGTTGAATATTCCCCCCAAATCCTTTCAAGATCTATTTTACATCACAGCTCCTCTAGCAAATTATCATGCATTTCCATAGAAATTCCAATTTCCCCCACTTTTCTTCCTAGCGAAAAATTAGCAAATCCATCCATGATGTTTTTCCCATTTGTAATTTGCTAGAGGCTCCAGCCCGCGTAAATAATGTCATGGGCCCATTTTATTTTATACCATCATCCATAAAATGTGCCAGCAGCAGAGATCCCGTGGGCACAAACAGTTGTTGCACTGAGAGATTCCATAAAGCCCAACCCTTGGGGTGTGCAATCTGCCCGGAGCACTTTGCATTAGCTCTGTGACTTTTTCCAAACATAATGACCTTGGTCATTACTGAAACGACTGCTGCTCAGATTTTCATCTCGCTGTTCCAGAAGCAGTTCTGAAGTGGTGTTTCTGTCTTTCCAGACTCCTGCTGTGGCTCTGGGAGGGGTTTTTCAATCCCTGTGAGCAGCAGTTAATGACATGAGATCTCGTGGGCAGGTGAAGTGACACCAAGCCCTGCCTGAACATCACAGCACCGTGAGGGAAAAGCTCTGGACATCAGAGTCAGTGTGGGATGTGTTTTAAAGGGAAGGGGAATGATCTGTCTGACCTTCTGTGCTTCTTTTTTTTTTTTTTTCTTCTCCAAACTCCGTGCTCCAGCACAGAGCTGCTGTCACCACCTCCCTCCCCAGCAGAGCAGCCAAGTCCTGGTGGTTCCAGGGCTCTCCAGGATGTTTTAGCCCACCCCAGCAGGGGCAGGCAAGGGTTTGAAACCCTCTCTGCTAATTCAGCTCATCCAACACAACCCAGCCATCAGTGGCATCGTGGATACTGAGCAAGGACACAGAGGCCACCCGTGTTCATCTGCAACCCCAGAGATCAGTGGGAAAAGGAGCTGCTGGACCGAGGCCAGAAGAGGCTGAAAACAGGCTGAGAATATTTGGGTTATTCATCCCAGTGAAGAGAAAGCTCCAGGGAGCCCTCAGAGCCCTTTGCAGTTCCTAAAGGGGCTCCAGGAGAGCTGGAGAGGGACTTTGGGAAAGGGATGGAGGGACAGCACACAGGGAATTCCCACTGCCAGAGGGCAGGGTGAGGTGGGATATTGGGAAGAAATTCTTCCCTGGGAGTTCTCCTCTCCTGACATTTTTTCCAGTTGCTCAAGGGCGGTTCAAAGCCCTTTGCCAGCTGCAGACCCCACCACTCACCCTGGGATCTTTCTCCCAGTGCCCAGGTCGGGATGAGGGGCTCCCAGGGGAGACTTTCACACCATGGTGCCCAAATCCTAACTCGTTTTGCCTCTAGGCTGGCCTAGGACTGGCTCCAAGACACTTTCCTCTGTCTCATTCCCTTCCAGCTTCAAATACAGTGCAACTGGACGCTGAATTTTGCTTGGGGAACACTTCAGGAATATTCTGTGAAGAGCAGGACTGGACAGATGGAAGGAAATACAGAATATTTTCCTTTTTTCCTGCGAGCTCAATGCAATATTGTGATAAAAAAATTTCTGCTTCTTGTTAGATCCCAAATAATAAGGAGAAAGGGTCAGCATCTGCACCTAGAGCAGCCCTGTCCCACAGAATCATGGAATCATTAAAGGTGGGAAAGCCTCCCAAAATCACTGAATCCACCACCAAACCATGGCCCCAAGCACCACACGCACACGTTTGTTGAACACTTCCAGGGACGGTGATTCCATATCTGCTCTGGATCCACTTCCAATGTTTTACACCCCTTCCAGTAAAGAATTTTTCCCTAATATCCAATCTGATATAATGTCTAATATTATCTATATTATCTATAATATCTAATCCAATATTCAAACAATCTATAATGTCTCACAACTTGTCAGTGCCCAGGCTTAACCTAGAACTGGGTTCAGCTCCTCAGTGAGAAAAGCCAAATCCTCAGGCAGCACCTTGAGAAGCTTTAAAGGATTTTCCAGGAGTTGTGGATTTGGGTTCAGCGTCAGAAGAACAGCTCAGCATCCCTTGGTGCCCTGGGTTAAATGAGTAAATAAAGAGTTTTTAACATCCAGTTTTGACCACTCTGGGTGTTAAACCCCTCCTGGAAACCTGGCCACGAGTGCAGAAGTGGGAAGAAGGCTGAAGGTTTGTGTTTCTCTCCTTAAAAAGCCTGGCAGCAGCTGGATTTTCATCTGGCAGCCCTGCTGCAGTCCCAAGGAGGACAATGCAATTATCCACCTGAGTGCTAATTGCAGGAGTCAGCTGGTTGTGCACAAGTGGGGATATTGATATTTATTACCTGCGATATCTGGGTCTGGAGCTCCGTTCATGCCCAGCAGCTGTTTGTTTTCCAGGAGACAGCTGTTCTTAGGATTCAATTCCTGGTTTTTCCAAATGCCACAGGAAGAACCTTGGCACGTTAGATCACAGTTGCATCAACTGCTCCCTGGAATGAATAACATTTCGGGAAAGCACACACAGTTTTACATTATTAATGAAGATTACTCATCACCATTGTGATGTTTTACACTGTGACCTGACAAAAACTACATTCAAAAATGACTTTGAGCCAGCACAGAGCTGTTTTTTACTCTTAATTTCCATGTTATTGGAAGCTCCATGGTAAGGCTCAGTTGTAAGTTAGATTTTGCCTCGTTCCTTTTTAATTCCTAACAGGTACTACTGGCTCAGTGTTACAGCAATAAAAGTTTAACTGGGATAAGAGCCCCATTTTACAAGGTTCAAAGACAAAGAGAGAGACAAATAAATTAAATTTAAATGCCAGCCTAGAGCGAGGGCAGGTAACACTTTCTACATGGCAAATAAATAAATAATTTTATTTTTTTTAAATGGTAGTCTTTTCTTTCTCATTGAAAGAAGTGATTAACGCCTTTGAAAGCACCATGGCACAACTTTGCCAAACCAAAGTCTGAGTTTTTTCAGAAAAGAGGTGAAAATTTGGGCTCTAAACCATCTTAGCTTTGCCCAGGTCAGAGATCATTGAAAGATCAAGTCCCTTTTTCAGTGTCTCAGGGATGAGCTTTTCTTCTCTGCCTGGTCCTCGTTTCATTTGTACAATTAAAGCAGAGTTTTCAAATTGGAGCTGCATGATCCATTGGGGCAGCATTTTTAAATTTAATATGGCTTTACAACACTATCATAAGCCATTATCATACCATAGCCATTTTCCTGCCATGCCTGTCTTGTAAAAAACATCTTTATTTTAATAAAAAATAATGAAATGAGACCACATAACTTAAAACAGCAGAGGGGACACCTTCCACCATCCCAGGCTGTTCCAAGCCCCGTCCAGCCTGGCCTTGGGCACTTCCAGGAACCCAGGGGCAGCCACAGCTTCTCTGGGCACCTGTGCCAGCCCTCCCCACCCTCCCAGGGAGGAATTCTTTCCCAAAAATCCAATCTAAACCCATTTTCTCTCATTTTGAAGCCATCTCTCTTTTTTTAATCACCACAGTCTCTCTTCAGCTTCCCTGGAGGCTCCTTCCAGTGCTGCTCTGGGCTTTCCACACAACCTCCTCTTCTCCAGGCTGAGCATCCCCAACTCCCTGAGCCTGGAGGGATCAGCAGCTGTGGATTATCCCACAAATCATCCCACAGATCATCCCACAAATCATCCCACAAACCATCCCACAAATCATCCCACGGAACCGCCCTGGCACACCTGGGAGAACAAGGAGGGAATCCTGTGGGAATGGGAATCTGAAATCCGGCAGGAAAAGCTGCCTGGCTGGGGGCAGCAGCTGGGCTGGATTCCAGGGAAGGTGGAGCAAGGGGAGAGAATGGTTTGGAAATAAGTAGCTGCTGGAAAATACACAAGAGAAAGTTCTTAAAGTGACTTTAAGGCAGTTTAAATATTCTGTTGGCTCATCCGTGGAAATAAGATAATTGATTGAGCCTGTTCCAATGAACTATGAACTTCAAGCCTTTTTACTTCTGGCTACGGCTCCTTCCTTCAGCAGAAAAAATGACAGATCTGTAATTTCTATTTTTAGCCAGAATTTTCACTTAAAAATAGCAAAAATATAAGCAGTGAAAAGAGGTTTTCTGCTTCCATCCTACTCACTCTTCATGGGTTAATTCCTCATTAGCGTCAGTGCTGAAGGGGAAATCAGCAGCACAAGGAGGATAGAACTATTAATGTGTCCAGGTGGGAGCATTTTAAACATGATTTCTTTTAAGTGCTATTGCTCTAAAGGGTCACTTAAACGCATGTATTTACATATATAACAGAGATAATATTTTGGCACGGATTTCCATGGTGTTAATGTACAATATTTTTTGCTGCCCTACAGAGTTGTGGTTCAAACAGAGAGTGGGAAGTTAAACTTTGGCAAAAGCTGCGGCAGCAGCTTTATTTAGTGTGTGATGCAGTCAGATGTTCCTACAGGGCAACCTTTGAGCCTGGGGCAGGCAGGAGTATAGATCTGATCCTGGATATGCACTTACTAATGGGATAAGGTGAACTTAATTACCTGCTTGTACTTCCAATTATCTGACTGAGCATGTGAGCGTGGGATTTTATGCACCCAGGACCTCAGAGAGCCCTGGGAAGGATGCAAAGACACATTCACGCATTGCTCTGGCCAATTTCTCCATCCAGTTCCCAAAAATCGAATCATTTCAACAACAAGAAGAAGCATTTGTTGCATTTAATACTTACAGTTTTCCTGGCTCATATTTTACAGGATGGTTTTGGGATCGAGGCACTAAACTGAGGGGAAAATGAGTTCACTTCAGCTCTTGGTTTTGCTCCAACTGCTTGTGTCACATCAGGGAAGTCATTTAACCTCATGGCACCTCAGGTCCCATCTGTGTTGTGGGAAAAACACAACCTGCCCGAGAGACACAAAAAAAACCTGAGGAGAGTGTCAGACACAACAGCAATCTGGCCTGGGGAAATACCCGCGCTGAAAACAGCTTTGCTTTCCCTCTGTTTATAATTCACAGGTGGCTACTTATCACCTTTAGCTCTGAAGGAGAATTCACACCCGCACGAGGAGGAATTTAACATCAGTACCTTCATGCTAAAGTATTTTATACACGCCTTGCTTTGAGATGCTGTTAGTCTAAAGAGCCACAAAAATCCAAAGAATCAGGAAGAAGATCCTTTGCTTTTAACAAATTCAATAGAAATTCTTAATTCCTAGCACTTCTAAAGGCCATTTTCTTCTTAAATCCACTGCTTTTAGCTTTAAAACCTGGTAAAACATGCAAAGTAAATAGCTAATAGCATGTCTGGGCTGTGTTCAGTGCTGGGATGGCTCAGGAGAGCACGGCGGTTTCTGAGGGAGTTTTTAACTTGCAGACCACGCCGGAAATGCTCCGTGCCTGGCTTTTGGAGTGGTTCAATTTCCCTGATAACCCAGCAGTGCCTTGGCCTGTTCATCAGCTGATCCAACTCCATAAAGCAGAGGCAAGAGTGCATTAATTAGAGGCAAAGTTTCGAATCTGCCCTGCTCTGAAACAGGGACAACTCCAGGGAAGGTGCAGACCTGGTTACTGGCTGCTGTCCGTGGCCAGCCCAGCCATCCAGCTGGAATTATGGTTGGAAAACATCTCTGAGGTCACCCAGTCCGAGAATTAACCCAGCACTGCCACAGAACCACGGCCCCAAGTGCCACATCCAGCCTTTGGTGACTCCACCACAGCCCCAGCAGATGTGCCACTGCCTGATCGTCTTTTTAAGAGGAGAAATTTTCCCTGATATCCAGTCTGAACTTCCCTGGCCCAGTCTGAAGCCATTCCATTTCTCCTGTCCCTGGGATCAGATCCCAAATTCCCCCCTGGCTGTCCCCTCCTGGCAAGGAGTTGTGCAGAGCCAGAAAATCCCCCTGAGCCTCCTTTTCTCCAGGCTGAGCCCCTTCCCAGCTCCCTCAGGAATTCTCCAG
>VXBU01009933.1:3779-33902 GCA_013400315.1 Bombycilla garrulus | reverse complement strand
TAATTCTGTTTCAGTTTGTTTATTCTTGGCACCTTTAAAGTTTATCTGCTCCCAAACCTTCACGGCGCAGCAATTATTTATTCATCTTCTAATTAATAGTGCTGAGTCTTGAGGAACTGGTTCAGTTTCTGTTCTGCCTCTGCTGTGGGAGAGCTGGGAATGCTCACCTGGAGAGGAGAAGGTTCTAAGTTGATTTTAGAGCCCCTCCCAGTGCCTGAAAAGGCTCCAGGAGCGCTGGAGAAGGACTTTGGAAAAGGGCCTGGAATGTTTTTTCAGTTTCCCTACCAAAGCAAAGGCTCAAGAAGATAGAACCCAAAATTGATCAAACCCTCAGGTTCAATAAGAAAAGGAGAGTTGGTGTTTCGCTGACAAATCTCCAAAAGGCACAGTCAGTGCTTCTGCTTCAAAAATAAAACCTTAAATGGCTTCCCAGAGCAATTTCCCTACAGAAAATGTTTGTCTCTCCCTGAGAAACAAATAAACCTTCCCAAATCAGCCCTGTCCTGCACTGGAAACATCCAGGCTCCAGCCCCAGCTGATCTCATCTCATCTCCTCCACACTCTGACCAACAGCACAGCCCCAGCCAGGGATGGATCATCCCAACGTTTGCCCAGCACTTTCTTCTCCAAAGAGCTTCAAGTTCTGAGAAAACCGAGGCATTTTGAAAAGGACAAAGAGCTCGTCCTGCTGTGGTGTGAAGATTTCTCCTCGGTGGCTTTGCTGCTGAGAGGACTTTGGTGTTTTGCTTAGGAATGAGCCAAATGAAAAAAAAAATTAAAAAACCAAAAATGTGACAGCAGTGCCTTGTTTCAGCAGGGGAAACTTCACGTGGACATTTTTACTACTCTACTCTTCAAGATCTGATTTTGTTCTTGAAAGAGCCGATAAATTCCCAGCTAACTGAATATCCCATCTGCCCATAAAGTCAGCTTTTAACAGCGAGGAAATGCAGTATTCGTGCTGTATGCTGCAGCCTAAACACAGAGCCTGCAAAGGTGAGGATCTGCTGTGTGGGGAAGCCAATTATTTTCCTCTTGGAAGCTGATTTATATTATAATTCAAAATGCAAACACAATAATTCCAGCACACTTTCTTCCAGAGGAAATACAGATAACAAGATAATGCGGGGAGGATTCATTTCCTACAAGCTGCCTTGGTGTTGTTTATTGAGCTAAATAAACAAGAGGGATGTGTGCTGATCACAAAGCATCTTCCTGTGGCAAGATAGCTGATAGTGGCGGGGGTTCTGCTTTAGTTTTAAAACGAGGATTAGAGGGGAAAATAAGAGAAATCAGGACAAAACCCAAGCTGGAATTGTTCCTTAATTTGCAGCGCAGAAGTTTCCCCAGCAGTTTTGCAGGGCAGGTGCCTCTCAGCAGAGATTAAATCAGCGATTCTCAATTTGCTGATAATTTACCTTGAATTGTTATTCATGCCAGCCACTCTGCCTATCCACAGATAATGTGTTTACACAATTCATTAGCCATCAGTAAAGTCCCTACTGTAACCAGCCTGTGTCCACAGGCATTCCCGACTGGAAATTCACAATTCAAGTGGGATTCACGGAGCTCTGCAGGTTCCAAATCTGGAACCAGAGGGCTCCAGAAGGTCAGATGTGAAGACAATCCTCGGACATTCCTGTTGGAAAATCCCAGAAAAACCAGAGCTGCTGGATCCCACTGGATCCTGAGCACCCAGACTTTTCTTCCTTCCACCTCCTGCTCTCTTGGCACTGCCTGGGGTGGAGACACAAGGATTTGGGGCTGCGGGTTGGGCTGAGCTGGGCAAGAAAATAAGAGTTTCAATTCCCAGCTCAGGCCAGGAATAAAGCAGGGATTTTTCAGCCTGGGCATGGAGCTGTCACCCTGCACCTCAGATTGTTCCCTGTTATCATCATGTGGATGTTATTACATGGGCTGTTAATACCTGACCACATCATGGCCCTGCTTTCTGTGGGAGCAACCAGCGAAACCAGCTCTCAGTTTGCTAAAACATTTCCTGTCTCCCTTCAAATTCACCTTCTGCCTCAGTTAGAATCCTCTGATTCCTAAAGGCTCTGTAAAATAAAGGACATTTTCTTTATACGACCCCAGCAAGGAAACACTCCTATTAAAAATTCCCTGGAGAGGCAAATAATCCAAACACTCCTGCTAACCCTAAAAACAAACCAGCAAACATCCAATGATCCCAAACTCCGATGTGCTGGAGATTTTCAGCGTTTTGCAGGAAAAGCAGCAAACATTTGCTGGAGGATCTTCCTGGCAGCCCCTAATGACGAAATTGTGATGGGTAATTCCAGTGTGGGAGCAGAGCTGCCACCATCACCTCCCGTGACACTTGGGTCAGGACTTCCCACTCGTGCCCTGTTCCCTGGAATGATGATGGAACTGCTTGGAAAGGATTCCTGAGAGCCTGGAGTTCCAGTGGAATTTGGAGCTTGGAGGGAATAAATCAATGTGTGGCTCTGTGTGGAAATCGGGGCACGCTCAGAGCTGACTCCCCCAAAGCTGCGATACCCTCAGGCATTCAAAACCCCAGTGGGGAATTTCCACCCTTCAGATGGTTCATCAGGGCCTTGGCAGCAAATTCCAGAGGTCAACAGGACACTTTAGTGCCCATTAGATGGAAAATCCTTCTAGTGGACCAGGCACAAACACAAATCAACACTGAATTTTTTTTATCTGTACCAACACATCCGGGGAAAAGCACAATTCCATCCTCAAATGTGCTACAAAATTAAGATATTTCCCCTAATGTGGATGATGAAATGGCATTTCTGAGGACAGAGGATAAAACAGGGATTTACAAGAGGGTTGTTTTGGTATCTATTTCCTTCTTAGCTTGGCAGGGAAATGAGCGCTGTAAAGTTCATGCTGAAGGGAAAGGTCACTGTTCAGGGTACAGAAGAGGCCACTCCTGGAAAGGATCCTCAAGCAAAAATTCTGAGCAGCTACAACTGCAAATGGCATTTCACAGCTGCTTTGCAGCAACATTCGTCTCCGTTTTCACTCCATTTCCTGGAGAAGGGTTTATAAATACTACAGCAGGACTGAGAAATAATTATCCATTCTTTCCACGAGTGTCCATAAATATTCTGCGGCTCTGTTTGGGACTGGAGCATGGCCTGACCTATAGCAGTGCCCAGGAGACACTGGCAGAGGAGATGTTTATTATTTTCCTGCTGGCTCCCAGCTGTGGGATCAATGCAAGGAGAAAAACCTCCCAGGCTGGCCCTTGCCCTTCTGGAGCCCGGACAGGAGCGGACATTCCACATTTCCACATCTATCAGCACCCTCAGAGATCTGACACCAGCCCTCAGCAGCAGTTTTCTCCCTCACCGTGTGTTCTTTGGGCACTGCACAGGTTTGATTTGCTCACAAGTTCATGGCTCAGGCTGAGCCTTCTTCACCTGAGCTCCCAAAACCAGCAGAGATGACAGAGGAGACAAGGCCCTTGCAGAAAGAGCACTTGGAAAGAAAATAAAAATACAATAAATAAAATAAAAAACACCACAGATTATTTTTCTGTATTGAATTTATAATCAATAAACAATACCATATTCTAAGATGTGAGCTACTGCATGACACAAAAACAAACAGAATTTAACATCACCTTGAATCAGGCCACTCCCTACTATTCAACCCTTTAAAATACACTCAAGGCTCAGTTTTTGCATAGTTACATGCAGCTGGTTTAGCTTTTAAAAACTCCTTTCCAACACTTCCTGAAGACCTGAAATTGCCAGGAATGCCGGGAGCTCCAAAAGCAGTTTCTAATTTCTTTTCTAGGATGTGGCAGCTGCCCTGCCCCTCTGCAGCAGCTGGATCTTGGTGTTTTTCTGGAGCATTCTCCTGTGCAGGACTGATTTACTCCCTCTATTAAGCAGGAAACTTTAAAGCTGCCATTTCTAATGGTTTCAGCTCTGTTTACTCAGAGGTGTTTAACACCAGCAGTGTTTTCTGACCAGGCCCTTTGGAGATCCCTCACAGAGCAGAGTTTGCTCTGCTGGAGCCAAAACAAACAGACCCCAAACTCCTGCTAGAAACCGAAGTGCTCAGAATTAACCTTTTGTCCAAGAAGAACCAGAACTGACTAGATTGGAGCCAGCTTCTTGCTGATAGATGGGAAAGAGGAGGATTTTTGTTCCCTGTGGATCGAGCAGCTCCGAGGAGCACAAAGCCAGCCCAGGCCTGAGGGATTGATCCAGTGGCTCTGGAAATAATCAGATTCCAGCTGTGCCAGGAGAGGGAGGGACAGGGAAGGTGTGGGAACCACTGCATGAATTTTCAGGCATTCTCAGCATCTCCAGCAAGGCACTGATCTGGTGTAAAATAAACCCTGGTGTTCACGTTCTCTAACAAAGGGTTCCAGTCAGGGCCTGGAAATCATCCAGCATCGCTGCTGCTTCCCTTTCCACCGCCAGCTCGGGAGTTATCCTGCCATTCACCTGCTCTCAGTGCTCGTTCTCATCCTGAAAACTTCAATAAGGCTTTTTTATCCCTCATAGAAAGGTTTGGGTTAAAATCCACCCAGTGCCACCCCTGCCATGGGCAGGGACACCTTCCACTGTCCCAGGGGGCTGCAAACCCCATCCAGCCCGGCCTGGGACACTTCCAGGGAAATCTTTTGCTAAAAATGGGATTTCTGTGGATTTTCTCTGCCCAGGAGCAGCAGCAGCACCTGCACTATGCAAACCACACCAAGTATTTGCTTGCCCATTTTTGTCTACAGTCTGAAGGAAACTTTCATTTTTATTGCACCTGCAGTCCCTCATTGAAACACAACTTCAGGAAACATTCCATGTTGAGACACTTCACTTCAGCTCCTCTTTTTTCAGGTCACTTTTTTCAGTCCATTTCCCTTTGTAGTAAAACTCTCCCAGCCAAACCTCCCTATTGATTGATATATGGGAGACTTCTCTCCCAGTCAATAACAGCCCAGAGCAAGAATCAGCGGCTCTTTGCTGTTATTTATCCATAAAGAGCTTCATTGAGCTAAACTGGTGTTCAGTTTAGCCTCTCACAGTTTATCATTTTATTTTTTTTTTACCAATTGTCCTTCTTAACTCAGCTGGAATCTGCTGCCAGCTAAATCAGGCCAGAGAAAGCTTAACAAGTGAATGACAACCATAATTCAGTGTTTGCTGCTTCAAACCTTGGTCTTGCCATTCCAGCAGCAAAATTCCTGCTATATTTTGAAATTAGTTTGTTTTGCAAAAAGCACGATGCAAGGAAGAATGGAAGGAGTGGATTAAAGGGAGCAGTGGATTTAGGATGTGCCCAGCAGAAATCTCTCAGCTGTGGGTGGAGTACAAATATCATTTCACACCATGCTGCACAGTTTATCCCCAACTTCACCTCCCAAGACAATGGAATATTGAAGGAAACACACAGAGCTAAATCACTGAAGAGATGATTATTTGTTCATTACTTAAGACTGTGTGTTTCAATTGGCAAAAAGTAGCACTAAAAGCAAATATTCCCTGCTTTGGCTCACTAATTAACTAGGCATCTTAGCTGGCATTTTGTTATTGCTCTACCTCAGGATCCTAGAATTAGAACTGTAAAACAATAACTGGATTTTGAGGGTCATGCTTATCTCAGTTTCCTAGAAAATCTTTGGTTTCTGGGATATTTCTCCCCTTTTTCCAGTCTTGGCAGTGATTCAAAAGTAAAACTTCCACTTTTTTCCCCCCCCTAAAATTACTCTGTGATTTCACTTATTCTTTAGTATATAAAATAATGTTTAGATGTGATTGTGAAAGCTATTATGATGAATAATCAACACACAACTAAAAACCTCCAAAATTCTGTGAAACTGTGGCAGTTACCCGGTGTTTAGGAGCCAAAGTGCTCAGACACATTCCCACATTTCCATGCCCAGAAAGAGCCCAATAACTTTCTTGGAAAAACCCAAACCTCCCCAAAAGATGCCTTTTCCATCCTTAAAATATTACTGCACATTTAAAAGACTTGAAAAAACCTTGCCAGGGTTGTAAACACTTCCAAACCTGTGCCCAAAACAATTCTTTGCTCTTAAAAGCTGCCAGGCATTTAAAAATTCTGCTGTGTCTCAATCTCAAACATAACTGGGGCAGTGGTAACGTGTAGGAATAAGAATTTTTCAAAAAGATGTAAAAATTCTTTTTAAAATGAATGGTGAAAATCCTGCCCTCAGGACAGTTCCCACCTGCTGCTGTCAGTTCAGGTTTGGTGATGCTGCCAGCTGAAATCCTAAAACCAGGATGGTTCCCCGTCTGCATTGTGATTTTCAGTAATAAATCCTGATCTCATTATCACCATGAATATCATACAATCCCCTTTTTTATCCTTCTGAGCACTTGGTTTTAAAGTCATCTATTGGTGGAAAGCTCCCAGGTGTTAACTGCACACCGTGTGGGATAACTCTTGCAGCTCATTCCATGCTCCCTTTCCATTAAATTCCACGTTCCTGTTTGAAGGCATCAGCAGGAGCAGCTGATAAAGCTTCCCTGCCCTATTAATTATTTTGTAGGATCTGCTTTTCCTTCTCCTAAATGCCCAACCTGCTCCCTACCCAGACACTGTTCTTCCCTGGGAGCAGGGAGAGGCACAGGCTGCCAGAAAAGCTGTGCCCACCCCATCCCTGAAAAAATTCAGGGAAAACTTGGACAAGGCTTGGAGGGGGATTGTAGATCCCTGATAGGGAACCCATGATATTTTTGCACTGAGATTAAATGAGGCAGATGGGATTTCCAGAATTTGTCTTCTGATTTGTTGTTTATTATTTCTTATCTACATTGCAGTGAGCTCCTCACCACACCAGCACAGCAGGAAGAAAGGCACTGGGAGTCACCAGACCTCTGGTGTCAAGGTTTTTTATAGATATTTTATCCAATTAACTCCAGAATGTGCTTTATTTCTACTTTACCACCAATAACTGATTATTTGCCATCCCTGTAGCCCCTGCATTGTGGATTTTCTGTTCAATCACAGCAGAAAATGGGGGAGATGGAGAAGAAGCTGAGCCCAAATCCCAAATCCTCCATCTTGTCTCCTATCCACCACCATGCTAAAAACCCAAAACTCTGAGTTTTTCACCCAAATCTAAAAACCCCAAACTCTGAGTTTTTCCCCCTGTGACAAATGACCCTTCTGTCCATTTCACCCCCACAGAACCCAATCCATCCCAAAGTCTGGCAGCCTCTCCATGGTGGGAGGTTAAAGCAGAGCTCTCCTGAGGCTCAGAGCCCTCAGCACAGGAACATTTCCTGTGCCCTGGGTTCCAACAGTAGACAGAATAATTAGAAAAGAAAGTCTCCTAAATTCAGGCCTTGTCAGCTGGCCTGTTATTTCTGCTAAGAACAGCCAGCAACTTCCCGTGTGAAAAATCATAAGAATGAAAGCAATTAACACAAAAACCTATTCTGAGGGTGAAAAGCAAATGCAGCTTCAATAACAAGGGATTTGTCCCATGAGAATCAGTGAACAAAGTACGTAAACCATCCAAGAATAGAGAGATTTGATAGACAACTAAAATATCTTTTACTGACCAATAAAGTAATTGGTAAGAAAGCTCTTAACCAATTAAGTTCAACACGAGCTCTGTGAAAATTATACAATAAATAACTTATGTGAATAAAGATTGGCTTTTCCTGCATGAAAAAATGGAGTTCTGAGTTGCACCAGGACTGTGGAAGGTGTCCCTGCATTAAGGGATTCCTATTTATTTATTTAAAATATTAATCTCAACTGCTGGTTTCAAACTTCCCAGCAGTGTGGTTAGGGCTGTCTGTTCCCAATAAAAACCTGTCCAAGGCACAGGGAACAAGCCATGCCAGCTCGGCTGCAAAGTCTATATTTCATTTTCTCCTCTCCAGCAGTGAGTAATTGGCTGCACCTTGTAAAACACGAAGTGAAACATGTACAGAGAGTCTGTTCTGTCCACCCAGATGTGTCTGTGGAATAACAAAGACTTAAAAATTGCAGCTGGCCCTGGCAGACTCCAAAATCCAGGCTTGTAAAAACACTGGGATCATTTTTATGGATTCATCCGGGGTAAGCAAATCTAATTAAAGGATGGAGGCACCAAGACCTGTCTGTGCTGACAGCTTCAGACCTGGGATCCCCTCTCAATTTAACGAGCCAATTAAGGAAAATTAACAGAGTTGTACTCCTGCTCCAGTGTCCAGAAGGTAAAATCCCACAGGGATAAACAGCAGTCCGAGGGAACTTGTACTGCCCAGGAGATTATTCAGGCACTGGGAGCTGCTGGCCTGGAAGAAAAGAGATGACCCTTCCTGATTTCACACAGCAGGGTTTTCTTCCCGAGACAGAAGAGTCAGAAATTGCATCCCAAACCCCCAGGGAGGGTGGGATGTTTTTCCCCCCAGTTCTCTCACTGCAGCTACTCGTGGTGTGCATCATTTCAGCTCCACCGAGCCCCAGGCCTACAGCACATCTTGGAAAGGCATTTTTAAATGGGAAATAAACTCTGTTCCACACCAAAACCACCCTCAGTAGCATCACTTGTTTAGCAGAACACTTCAGCACAGCGCTGGGACTCCCTGGTGCAGAATATTTTGCTAAATGTGAGGATGAAATTAGTGTAATAATCTCTTTTTTATAGGTTTTTAAAAACTCTGCCTTCCAATTCTTTTATTCTTCCTCTCTAGTGGTGGATGCACTCACCTCATATCCAGGTTTTATATTGGTGCACCAATAGCTGCATAATCAATATTTAAATTTAAGTCACATGGAACAACACACTGCCAATGCTCGAGAAATTCCTGCATTTGATCTGTTGGTAGAATCCGCAATTACCATTGATCAAAATACACATTCCCTTAAAAAAACACAGGTAAAGCGGGTGGGGAAGGAAAAAAGCTGCCTGAATTAAGCATTTAAAAAGTTAAATAATGAAAACTCTCAGCTTGAAGAGTCCATCTGCAGCCACTTCAGCACGAAGAGGGTGATGTCCTGGCAAAATGCCCCACAAGGTGGGAATTCCTGATCCCCCTCGGGATTCCAGGGCTGGCAGCTTTCAGAGCTCATTCCCTGCTCCCAGGAATTCTTGGGGAGCATCTCCCAGCTCCTGGCTATTGCCCCTGACCCAGAGCAGCTCCCAGTTTTAGGAGAATTCATTTAGCACAGCACTGTTCTACTGAAGGCCGTGTATTCCCAATAAACAGGGGGGCAAGAGGCAGCGTTTTGTTTAGTCAATGTTTTCCTGGAACAGTTCAAAGGAAAGAAGAACACTACATTTTTGATTGTGTGGTTTTAAAATTCTCTCCCGCCAAGCAGAAAAACATAAAGAAAGCTACATGAATGCCTCCTGAAGAAAAATGAATTAATAAAGCTTCTGGTTGGCTTGAGCATAGTTCTACAAGTGATGTCTGCCCATAGATTTGGGTTTTTTTTGGTCACAGCACGTAAATAGGTCTGAACAATTAGGAAAATATTTGGATATCAATGACACAAACCACTTGAATAATCCTGAATTTATCTTCAGAATGAGGCACCTTCCAACCAAGCACTGGGATGAACAATCCCTTAGAGTGCTGCAGGAGCAGCAGGAGGGTGAATTCCCTGCTTTTGGACTTTGTCCTGCCCAGTTCTCCCCATCCCCAGCAGCTTTTGTAGCCCCTGTGCTCTGTCCCTCGCCAAGAAGTGGGATTTGAGTGACATAACTGGGACATCCTGCTGCTGCTCCTGCAGCCCGAGTCAAAAGGAGCAGAGAAAAGGATGAACCCAGAGCCTTGAGAGCTGTGCAACCTCCAAGCAGCAGAGTTTTGGGGCCTTGGCAAGAAAGAAATGAGTATTTTATTGAGAAAATTCTCCAGGAACCAAATGCAGCATCTGCCTTGTCTGGTAATTACTCATTGCCTGTGCCTGCCTCATTCCGGGAGCTTGTTATGCTCTTGTTTACTTAGAGGCAAAAGTTGCACCCTGAAATTATTTAAGACTCTGAGAATTAAATATTGGCAGGCCCAACAAGAGAAGAGGAGGAATTAAATTCGTCAAAAAAACCCAACAACCACAAAAAAAGAGGGTGGATTAGATTTTTCAAAGCCTGAAAAAAACCAAACCAACTTGGAAGACAATTGATGTGTTAAATCAGAGTTCTAACATCAGTTCTCCAACAGACACACATCATAAAAGCAAGAGTTTTAAGAAGTCAAAGATTTGAGGCAGCTAAAAATAAAATCCAGCCAAACAACAAAACCCCCAAATTCAGTGAGTTGTTTATACCCCCTTTAGATGAAAGGGAGAAAAAGGAAATTTTTCTTCTCTTCTCTAACATTTTTCTAATATTTTCCAATGTGAGCTATACAGAACCAAACAGCATCCCTGGGACAAGTCTTACCTCTTGGATAATGGACAGAAGATTTCTTCCCTTGGTTCCAGCAGCTGGATTTCTCACTCCCAGCCAGAAGCTCCTTCATTCCTTTGGGCCAAAGAAATCCCCACTGCTGCTCTTCCTGCTTTTATCAACCCCAGCAGCTGCTTCCCCCTGAGCTTTTTCCCTCCTCCAACCATTTCCAGCTGCTCAGGTGATGCCTGGGAAGGCTGAGCTGGGAACAGAGACTGGGGGGAATAAAAGGATAAAATAAAAGGGATTTATTGCAAGGATCCAGCCTGGGCAGTGCAGGAACCCCTTGGGGCTGCACCCAAGTCAAACCCACAAATGGCACAAAATGGATCCCGGGCACCAGGCCTCACACTTTGATATGTATATATTATATACATATAAACATATAGAAAAAAAATACTATAACCCACAAATGGGCACAAAATGGCCGCTGGTCATGAGGGCTCACGCATTTACATGTATGTATTATATATATATAAACATGTAGATAAAAATATTATAACCTACAAATGCGCACAAAATGGCTGCTTGGTCATGAGGCCTCACAATTTTATACGTACATATTATATATGTATAAGCNTAAGGCATCACAGGGATGGAGCCCCTGGATTTTCTTTGTTAAAATGTGAACTCTGAGCCCATGGGTTCATTGGGGACATCTGCTCCACGTCACCTCCAGCAGGACCAGGCCTGGGATGGGGAAAAATAAAATTGTTCAGATTGGAAGTTAGAAAAGTGATTGATAATGATGAATGAGCTGAACTGGAAGTAATTAGGTTGGATGTGAAGAAGGAATTCCTCCCAATGAGGGTGGGGAGGGGCTGGGATGGAAAAAAAGTAAAATTAATAAAAACCTGAGAACTAGAGCCAGTGTGATGTGCATTTTTTAATGGTACCTTGGCCTTGGCCCCCATTCCCAAATCTTAAGGTAACTTTATTCTCTATGTATTTATACTTTTATTTTTATATTCATGGTCTCAACTCTTGATGTTCTCAGAGGGTTTTAATGATCTTAATGATTCCATAATTCTATAATATAAATATCTATTCCTGTGCAGTGTGAGCAACATCCTGGTTTTTCACATCAAAAAAACTTCAGGAAAATATTAGTGACTGTTATGCACCAACTTTAGCAGCTGAACCTTTGTGAGTGTGATGTGAATGTGACATTAAAATGCTCCCAAACCCTGCGTGGGGAAGTGTTTCATGAGTAACTGCTAATATTGCACAGCCACAGCTGTCAAGATGAAACAGGACAAAAATGGCAGGAAAATCATGTTCTCATCTTTTAAGAGATTAAAAAAAAAACCCAGCCTGAGGAAAAGCAGATTAACCAGTGCAAAAAGCACTTGGCAGTGGCCACCCTGGTTCATTGTGAGATTTGCCTGAATGACTTCCAGACTCGTCTTTGGTGTGAGGGGGCTTCAACACATTCAGCAGATCAGAAGATGTGTTTGCACTCCCCCAACCTCAACAGTGACAAACCTGAAAGGAGCCTGAATGTCACCACTCCTTTCTGATAAAGCAGGAGAAGAACACGTGTTTGTAAAGGCTTGGGGTTCATCCTGGATAAATCAGGAGCGGGGAGGGCAGCGGCGACAGGAAAGCAAATCCTGGGCGTCCCAGGCCATGCTGCTGCCACTCCTCCATGCTCCGAATCCCTCAGAGAACCTGGAGAGTCACATTCCCTCCCTTGGAGCTCTCTGACCACTTCATAAATCTGATTTTCTGCAAATATTTGGGAGCACGTTAGTTGATGGCAGGGCAGAAGTGGAATGCAAATGACTTTTGGCTGCAAGTGCAGCAGATGAGAACTCATTGGATGCAAGGCGAGGTGTCGGCTTTAATAAAGTAATGTCATGCCAGGCCTCCCCCGTCACTGGCCTGTGGTGACATGAAAAATTCTAATGGGGGAAATGCAGAACTCTGCAGATATAAATAACTGGAGACTCTGAGAGAAAATTTCCAAGCGGGGCGGTGGAAAAGTGTAAACGTTTATTGAGGAGCTGCAGGGAAGGAGATTATTGCCACCTATTGACAACAGCGCTAAAATAATCCAGCCTGCTTGCTCCTGCGGAGTAGGAATTCCTCCCTGGGAGCTTTGCAGCAGGCTGTCCCTGTTGGGTTTGCGTGGAAGGGGATACAGGGATCGGGAATAGCAGAGGATTTGATGGATGGGAGCCCCTCTGAGGGGAATTTTTAAATAATCCAGGCCTTTAGAGAGGTGGTTTAACAGTAATTGAACACTCGGCAAAGCAGGCCGGAGCGCGTGGTGGATCCAGAGGGATGGAGCAGGCACAGAGCAGGGGGAATGTGGGAAATCCATGGGGTGAAGGCTCTCATCTCACAGGAGCAGTGGTGTTTCTTCCATGGGATTTGTCCCTGGAGCTCCTGGATGGATCCACTGCTGCCTGTGGCTCCTGCTCAGGGAGCGCTCAGCCAGAAACAGCTCAGACACTGCCTGGAACGTCCTTAAAACCTGGACTGGAGAATGAACACAACAGCAAAGCAAATCCAAACTCAGCAGCATTCAGCCACTCAAGGTCTAAAATCTGGGCAGTCCTTTACCAGGAATGCCAATCCTGTTGGGCTGATTTCAGCCCAGCTCCTCAGAACTGTCTCCATGTGATGATCTCCCTCCTTCCCTTGTCCTTTTAGCATTTCAGATCTGAAACTGATGCCTTATCATTTCAGCTTTTATATTTTCATTATTTGTAATCCTGCTGTTCTTCAGTGCAGAACTCTAAACTCCACACACAGTGGGAGCTGCTGCTTCCCCAGTTTGGGCAGACACAACAATTCCTCTCCAGGCTGGGAATCAAGGACCCCTCACTGCCTCAGGGCCCAGAGATGGGAACAAAAGTGAGTTGGGGGAAAACTTGGGGTGAATGACTTCATTACCTGGAGCTGTAATTGGGAAATTAACCCCAATATGCAAATGGCCCAAGCATATCAAGGTGTGAAACCCTTGTGTGATCCAGGGTCCATTTTGGGTGCAGCCCCTGGAGTTTTGTCTGCCTTGAATGTACCTGGAGGCCCTTCAATAAATAGAAATAACCTGATTTTTATTCCCTGAATTCTGTCTGGCCTCTGTTTTTTAGGCAGCCCTGGAAAAAGGCATCCAAACCCTCACCCCTCTGCCTGTCAGGCCTCAGTTTATTATTAGGTACATCCAGTGTGATTCACTCCTGGCAGCCCACTGATTTCTGAACTAATTCGGGTCAGACAGTGCAGATGGAGACCAGTTCCCTGCCCCAGCTTATCCAGTCCCCAAATTCATTTGCTATTCAGTGGAAATCCAAGCCCAGAAGTTTTTATCTTCCACTTGTCTCTCAAGAATTCCCTGTCTGAGCCATATGCACTTAAATCTGTCGGACAGATTGGTGAAAACAAAAACTCCAAGAGGTTGGAACACTTTCTTGCCGTACAGCAATACCTGCACAGCCTTTGCTGTGGGTATTAAAAATATTCATTATTATTTAAGTGTTTTATTTAGGAGTTTAATTTCTGGAAGAGGTTAAAATCAACGTGGTTTGAATCATCTGTGTTGTGGGATGCATTTTTGTTGAATGGCGCCCTGACTAAATGCTAACTAGAATTTTAGAGTTTGGTCTGGGGTGGGATTAGAGAATTTTGGAATTGTTAAGGTGGGAAAAGACCTCCAAGATCATCAAGTCCAACCTTTGATCAAATATGATCCTGCCCACTAAACCACATCAGAAAGTGCCACATCCACTCATTCCACAATTGCAGGTATCTGATGAAAGGAGGTAAAAAAGGATAAACACAGTAAAATCTAAATTTTTACAGCTGGATATTTAGGAGAAGTAATTTTAAACTGAGAACTCAGCAAGGTTTGGTTCTGAATCTGCTCACTTCCCAAATTCCTCTTTGTATCTCCAGCTTTGTGTGCTGAATTTGAAAGGAAGAGCTCTCAAAAGAAGGGATTTCCTTGAAGAGCAACACAGATGGCAGCAATGCCAGCAAAAACAAAGCAGATGAACAAATCAAAGTTCCACACAGCAAATCCCGAGCCTAAAGCCCACAGGAACGGGATCTGCACTTGTGTGCCATCCTACAACTTCTTAATTGGCCTCCAAGATTTGCCTGAAAATTTCTGGTCAACAGGAAAATCAAAGGGAACGGCGAAATAATTGCAGCGCTCGTGTGGCGGCGCAGCCTAATTAATTGACTTTCCTGGTGGCTATAAAGTGCTCCAAAACTTTCCCAAGCAGGATTTCAGAGCTGCTAACAAGTGATGGCAGGTGCTGAAGGTGACATTGACAAGCATTTGTCTGCAGCCAGCAGAGAAATACGGCCACACACGCTGGCATTATTGGATATTAGAGGTTCTGCCTTCCAAATGTCATATTTTAAATGTCATTGGATTCGCAGAGAGGGGGAAAAAAATAAAATTTTAATGCTATTTTAGTCATGTACCTCTCGTCGAGCCTTAAAATAATGTCAGTTTTTACGAACACTTTTAATAGTATGCAAAAGTAATTATCTGCAGTCTCTGAGGTTCAGTATCCTTTAATAATGAACTGAGTCATTCCATATCCCAAATTGATAAATGGCTATTTGCAGACTGGAGGGGAGCACAGACATCAGAGCAACGCAGCAATACTCAAGCACCACAAAATTCTGTGAAAAGCAGCCGATTCAGATTAATTTATCTGTAAGTTATTAGTAGCATTCACCAATTCTGAAGTCAAATTCGACTAAAACATCAATTTTGGGTCCAGAACATCCATTCTGGGTGCAGAAACATTTAATAGTGGGTTTGCTGGGGTTTAAGCAACCACATAACCCTGATTTCACAGCCAGCTTTAAATTCAGTGCATCAAAAGCTGTTAGGTCCAGACATTAAGGATGGTTTGGTCTTTACTGTAAATATTTCAGACCCAAGGTAAGCCCTGCTCATCTCTGTAGGTCGCACAGAGGGCGGTGATTCAACGTGGGGGATTCAAACCTTCCTGAGCCGACTCTCCAGGGGCCATTCCTGATCATTTCATCCACCCAGCAGTTTCAAACAACACCCAGACAATTATTTTCTACTCAACATCTAACGAATAACTATCCAGACATCTAAAGAATAACTATTGATTCTTGCAAAGCACAAGGAGTGAAATCGAATCTCAGGTAGGAAAGGCTGGAAAAATTAATACTCCATCTTCAAACGCGAGAGGGGTCTGATCAGAATTCCTTCATCACATATTTTGCTGTTTCTGTGAGTTGTGATTCAGGCAAAAGATGATGGTCTGAGGGTTTGAGCATCCTCTGAAACAGCAGCAGCAGCTCCAAGGTAACTTTTAGGAGAGGAAAGAGGAGTTTTTGCCCAGTTCCTCACCCTCGTGCTGTGCTCCACAGCGCTCCTTGGATCATCCCTGATGAAATTCATTCTTCATCTCTGATGAAATCCATGATTCGAGCCTCACCTCACCTCCAACCATGACTCTGTGTCCTCTCTTTCATAATTTGCTGAGGGTTCCCTCGTTAGCAAAGCCCTGCTTCCAGACCCGTCCCCCTGTGCTGCGTTTTCCAGGGCTGCTCTGGCTCCCAGGTGCTCCAGGCTGAGATTCCAACCAGGAGCTGAAAGCAGGAGCAGCACAGAATTCAGCTGTGCAGCCCAAACACAGCAATGGGAAGCTGGCTCGGGGAACAATTAGGGAACAGAATGAATGGAGATGGCTTTTGAGAAAAGACAATGAGCCAATTGGTGTTATTATCCCGCTCTGGCAGCGTTCAGGTTGTTTGGCAGCGCGCCAGAGGGATGGGTTTGGTTCCTTTCTCTCTCTGATTGCCTCCAGACGTCAGGCCCAATAAAACAATTCAACTTCTTCCAGCAGGATTGCAAACCAATGTGTTCCAGCCCTTCTGGATATCCTCAACCCCTTCATTAGATGCTCACCCCCAGAGCATCGCCTCGTGTCTGACCACACTCATGACTAAAAAAATAATTAAAATAATAATAATAATTAAAAAAATAATTCTTAGAATTATTCCAATTCAAATTCCTGTGTTCTACCTCTGGCTGTCACCTCCCATCACAGCACTGGGTCCATCCTTTCTCCACAGTTCCGTGAGGTTCTGTGACCTCCCTGCAGCCTGGTGGGCTCACAACTCTGCAACCTGGGAATCCCCTTTCCCCTGAAAAGAGTGAAACTCTTACATTCTGTTAAATCTTATTTTACCCTTTTGATTACTGGAAAATTACTATAGTAATTTACTGTAGGATAACACAGCGCAGTTTTTAGTTTCCCAAACCAGAGGGTTGATCTCACTTCCTTTCCAATAAATTTCTGTTTAGGTGGAATTTTTTTCCCCCTGCTACGAAGCTGAAATTTTCTTCCCCTTTTTTTCAGCCTACTACCTCTCCTAATACCCAAAAGTCACAATAAATAATCTTCTGATCCCCTTGACACACGTTTGTTTATTTATTTATTTATTTGTTTGTTTGTTTGGAGGTGCTCTGTCAGGCCACCCTCTGCCATCAGCACCACCTGGTTCATGATCCCTCTTTGCCATTCAGCTTCCTGAGGCTTTTCCGTGCAGCAACGCTGCCTATCAGCGCACAAAGCAGCTGCTCCCCCTCCCTGCTCCTTTGGAGCATGCACGAAACAGCTGTCTTTAAAATTCCTTGAAGGATTGTGTAATCTCAGCAATAGCAGGGAGCACTCGGGAGCTGAGTGCATTACAAAGTCTAATAACAGCGGCAATAATAACGGGGAGGCAGCGAGAGCTCAAGGATGCTGTGACTTTGAGCTCGCTCTGCTGTGACTTTGAGCTCGCTCTGCTGCGGCTCTGAGAGGCTCTGCTGTGGCTCTGGGAGGTCTCTCAGCTTCCAGCAGGTCTCAGGGGCAGGGAGCACAAATTAGGGTTTGTGTTTCCTGAGGCTGGGCCTGGGCGAGGCCTGTGCTGAGGGCAATGAAGGTGTTTGCAAACTGACGACTCTTCAATCAACTCAAAGAGCTTTTGCAGCTTCTCGCAGAGCCAGGTGCTGCTCTCATCAGACTTTACACGCTCCTGGTGTGAGCTCAGCGAGGAAGGAGTAACCAGGTCAGCTAAAAGGAAGCCAGAGGATCTGATCTCCCCTTCGGGCCAAGTGTTAACAGCGAGTCCCAGGGATTTGCTGTTTATCATTGTCTGAAGGACATTTCTGATCTGTGCACGGCCCTCCCACGCACAAAATGATCACAGCATGCACCACGAGAGCACAGCAGGGCTGATTTAGGGCAAAGAGGGTTGGGGTGACCCTTGGAAAATCCCTGGGCAAAGAGAATCACAGAATGAACCCCAGAATGAACCACAGAATGAACTCGGTTGGAAAAGATCTTTGAGATCATCGAGTCCAACCTATGACCTAACGCCTCCCAGAGTGGCTCCAGGCCTGGAGAAGGAGGAAGGGCTCCAGTGACAACCAAAACTTCTTCCACGCAGGGTCCTGAGTCAGCCTGAAGCTCCTGAAGGGAAGCCAAAGTCACTTGAAAGTTGAGAGATGCATTTTACACATGACACTGATGGAATGTGAAACCAAAGGATTGATCTCAAAGCTTTGGCCGAAAAAAATCCCGTGTGATGAATGACAAAAGCTGAGATCAAATGTGCTGCTTTTTATCCCCATTTTTAAGGCCCTGAAATCAGTACAATTTCAATGGGAAGCTGAGTCTGAAATATCAAACCCAGCTCCAGAAATCTCCCTCTGTAGAGAAGATTCGCTACGGGGAGATCCCGTGAGACAGATAGAAGCCGACAATTTAATAAATGAAGATGGAAGCAGAACAAGCTGACGTCTTAATCAGCTCTCCTTCTGGAAACAAAGGCACTGCACAATTTCCTTCCTTATCCACCTCTTTCTCAATGCCAGTTGATCATATCTGGCCACAGAAATTACTCCTTGACCTCCCTGGCAGCTGCTTGATCATCGAGCAATTTGTTTTTTTGCTCCAGCTCGTGTTTCCAGGGAGGCAAAAAACCCAAGAAAAACCCCAAAAAACCACAAAAAAACAAACCAGCAGCACTTCACAGCTCTACATAAAATTATCACTGACCCAAATGTATGAATATCACTCCCTTTAGTAAGTCTCTGCTCAAATAAACAGCTCTTGGTGTGTTTGCAACCTGCAACAACCACGAGCAGGAGCTCAGAGCAGCAGCCTCTCCTCTAATTGCTTTCCCCTCCACCAGCAGCCAGCAGCTCTGCTCCCACTGCTGGGCCAGAACAATTCCAGGCAGGAATTTTTAATGGTCCCATCCAAATCGTGCTCCGTGGCAAGCTGGTCCTTGAATTCCTGACACTCTGCAGTCGTGAATTCATAAAGCTCCCAAAATTCAGAGGATTGGGGGATGCCAGCCTGGGAGTCAGCACCCAGCCTGGCTGGAAGAGGGGGATGATTCACTTTAGAGAAGCTCCTGAAGCTCACATCAAATTTTAATCAGTCTTTGACTCTCTTTTGGAAATGTCATCTCCTAATGACACCGTGCAGAGATGCTGCTTCTCCTGTTAGCTCTTGCTTTAAAATGCTCCAGTGCTCAGCTCGTGGTGCCTGATGAGCTGTCAGAGAAGAGTTTAAAATGCCAGGGAAGAGCAATCTGCTGCTGGGAATCTGATGTTGGGATATGCAGCACCTGCTTTCAGCTCCCACAGGAAGGATTTCCCTGACTTCAGGGTCAGGTGGAAAACCAAAACTTGGATGGAGCTGAATTATTCTTTTCAAAACTGGGGTAGACTCTTCAGTTTATCTGAAAAATGGCTGCGTGCTCAGCAAAGTCCTCCTGCACCTTTCAACCTCCAAAATCCCACCTGGAAAACCAATTTTGCACGTACCAGGTGGGGTTCAAGGGCAAGGCAGAAGGGTGGAGCTGGCAGGGGGGGAATGAGATAATCCCAGAATCTTTAAGGCTGGAAAAGCTCATCAAGCTCCCAGCTCAGCTCCCCTGGTTTGGGATTTTACCCACATTTGGTGTCCTGGTCACTCCACCGTTGCTTTTACACAAACACAGCCACACCAAACCAACCACAAGTCATAAACTCACAGCACTTCAAAGTTGTTTTTTTTTGTAGTGGAAGAACCCAGCCAGCAGAGTGGAGAAGGTGACTTTGGGGAGCAGCTGAATTAATAAAGGAATGTCTGCAGGAAGATGGGATCATTTGCAGAGGGAAACATCAACAAAAAGTCTTTCTGTGTCCCTGTAGATCAGGTCTCAGCCTGAAGCAGCTACAGACTGCAGGGATTCCCACGCTCCTGGAAGGATAAATAACGCAGGGAGTGCAGCCACACCTGGCTGGGAATCACAGCACTGCTGTGACAGGAAAACAAGGCTTTTATGGCCCAGGGGTGCCCCCGGAATGTGAGACAGCAGGAAAACCTAAATCAGGAACAAGGGACTAAAGCAAACTCGGTTTGTAGGTGCAGAGTGCCAAATGTAATCTTATTTTTCACCCCTTGCCGTGCGCAGGGACGTCTCCCACTAGACCGGGTTGCTCCAAGCCTTGGACATTTCATTATTCCAAGAGAAAATTGTAATTTTTTTTTTTCTATGGAAAGGACACTGTGCTAGAGGGGTTAATTAATAAAAACTGTTTCTGCTGTTCCCCAAATGTCAGACACAAACTCATTTTCATCCTGTTACCTGTTGGTAGAAAAGACCAACCTTAGCTAAAGCCCGATCTTCCCTCTTCTCCCCTGGCCATCTCCGTGTTAAATCTCACTCATTGCACAGGAATTTTTATTTTTAAACTGATGCAAAACACATATGAACTTCTAATATTTCACCCCGTGGGTCCAGTTCACCCCAGATTTGCTTCCTGCAGGATTTCCAGCGTTGCAGGGAGCACAGCAGCGCCAGGGAACAGGAATCACTGCGGTGCTGCAAGGCAGCACTGGACACAAACAATCCACCCCTAAGACCTTTCATCTGTACTTTCATATCTCTTCTATTTCCAGCCTCCCTTTGTAAGGGAGATAATTTCCTATTTTCCAGCTTTACAGGGACTGTGAGAGGCAAACCAAGAACAATCCTGCCCAGAATAAGGAAATGTTTACATGTAAAATTAGTATTCAGGAGCAAGAAGGGCTGCACAATCTGCTCCGCACGCTTGAAGCCAAGAAATTTCATGTGAACATTGAATTTTTTATTTTTAGTTGTAGCATTGTGCTTGAAGAATTGACAGCTGAGCTCCCTTTTGGGGATTCAGCTTTGTATACCAATTTAGTAATAAAATTAACTTTCACAGCACATTTCATGTGCAAACGCTTCTAACAAAATATCACTCTCCTTTTGCTGCTCTATCATGAAATTCAGTTTTCTTGTGGCACATCAATCCCCAGTTTTTAGATCAGAGGTCAAATATTGCATGTAGAACATAAATCCATTAAAATGGCAATAATTAGAGAGGTACCATTTATAAAACTCTGGGTGTAACATTTTCCTCACAGTCAGAATGAATTCAGTTCAATTAACATCCCAAACTGAAAAAGCTGATAAAACACTGATAGGGAAATATGAAAAAAGATCCCCAGCTGCAGTTGGGTGTACAGAAAAAGCTGAATGAGGAACTGAGCTTCTAAAAATAGGTTTAATTTTTTTTTTTTTTTTTGAGTAGTATTGAATTATTGAATTGGATTCCACGAGTGCAGCCTGGATAATGGATTCAGGAGATTCAGCCCTGGAGGATTTACCAGAAGATCAGATAAATATAGGCAGAGACATGAGGAGAAATATTCAGATATCACCAAGAGCTTCCAGGCAAAACCTTGGGTTTAAAACCAGCTGAACAGGGGACAAACTGCAAACTGAATGAAAGAATTTCTTCAATTTTATTGAAAGCTTTAATTTGAATGAACTTTCCAGAACTACAAGTATTAAAGGGCACAGCATTTTCTATCAGCCAGGACCCAATGGGTTTAGTGAAAACTTTAACTTCAGCTCTGAAGCTTCTGAGCATTCCACCGTGCCTGAACCCATCCCCAACCTTCCCAGAGAGTTTAGTTGGTTTTATGTCTTTATTTTTTATTTGTTTTCCAATTCCCCCCCTGCAGATCCGTCACTGCTGATAAACCCAGCTGAGGGCAGTTAGGTTTCAGCAGGAGTATTTGGAAGCCAACATTTTCAAGACCACTTTAGAATTATCAGTGGGTGTTTTCCATTCTTTCATGGCAAACTGGAAGGAGTCACAATTTTCTGCTGCCTAACAAGTTGTGTTGCTGCCTGGGAAGGCTGAACTGGAAACAGAGACTGGGTGGAATAAAAGGATAAAAAGGGATTTATTGCAAGGATCCAGCCTGGGCAGTGCAGGAACCCCTTGGGGCTGCACCCAAGTCAAACCCACAAATGGCACAAAATGGATCCCGGGCACCAGGCCTCACACTTTGATATGTATATATTATATACATATAAACATATAGATAAAAAATATTATAACCCACAAATGGACACAAAACGGATCCCGGGCACCAGGCCTCACACTTTTATATGTATATATTATATACATATAAACATATAGATAAAAAATATTATAACCCACAGATGGGCACAAAATGGCCGCCTGGTCATGAGGGCTCACGCATTTACATGTATGTATTTTATATATATATAAACATATAGATAAAAAATATAATAACCCACAAATGGCACAAAATGGATCCTGGGCACCAGGCCTCACACTTTGATATGTATATATTATATACATATAAACATATAGATAAAAAATATTATAGCCCACAAATGGGCACAAAATGGCCGCTGTTCATGAGGGCTCACGCTTTTACATGTATGTATTATATATATATAAACGTGTAGATAGAAATATTATAACACACAAATGGGCACAAAATGGCTGCCCAGTCATGAGGCCTCACACTTTTATATGTACATATTATATACGTATAAGCATATAAATCAAAAATATTATACACCCACAAATGGGCACAAAATGGATCCCCGGGCACCAGGCCTCACACTTTGATTCCATTTAGGAATATTCACCAGCTCCACTTTATTCCTCCTCTGCAGTGAATTTGTTTCAATGTCTCAAAATGCTGATTGCAGATAGCTCTGCATCATTTCAGCAATTAATTGCTCCTTAAACTCTCGGTTTGGTGGGAAATACGTGGAAGATTTCTGCTAAGGCTGATGTGGGTGATGGCTGCTCTTAGAAAATGGAGAGTAATGATTTCAAATTAGAAGCCACTGAGCCAATTCTTGCACAGAAAGTGCCTCAAACGTCCATGAGGTGAATGTTCGGGGCTGTTTCTGACTCTCCACAAGTCTCCACCTGCCCTGAAATACTCAAAATTCTATTTTCCCCTGGAAGAAATATGACCCTGTCTCTGTGGTTCATTACAGTGCATGAAGCAGGGAAAAAAACCCTCTCGTTATGGATAATAAACTGGTTTATTGTGTCATTAGTTACTCAAACTTCAATTAAGTGCAGATTTAACTGAACCCAAAGTGGTTAACTTTGGAGAATTAATGATATAAATCTTGAGTCTCAGGCAAGCTGCAAGATCCTGAACTGGAGGAACAGGTCTGTACGATACAAAGATGCACCAACTTCCCAAAACCATATTTATAACACAATTTCTGGGACAGCTTCATTGTAGCTTTTAGAAACATTTGTCATTTGAACAATGACAATTAAAAAAAAAACAAAAAAACCAAGCCTGGTTTTGCACGGTTATGGTGCAAAATATATCATATTTTTATCATAAAAAGTCATGGAGCCAGAGAATGGCGTGGGTTGGGAGGATCTTAAATGAGATCGAATTCCCAGGCCTGCCATGGAACCAGGCCCTAAACCAGGTTGCTCCATCCAGCCTGGCCTTGAAAACTTCCAGGGATTTAAATTCCACCCAATTCCTCTCCACTCAGGACTTGTTTATCCCGGTGGAAATGGAACAAAAACCTCTCTCCTGCTTTTTACCCTCTGCACCGATTCCTGCCTGCGTGCCCTCAGTGATTATTTCTCACGTTCTCTCACACTCCAAACACTGCCTGGCAGGGTCAGGTTTTTAGCAGCGGTGGAGGATTTATTTTTCCAGGTAACACAGCCCTTTTAATTGCACATTCACCTGAATTCAGATGAAGATGAAGACAGGGATGTCCCCCATTTGGAATTCAACCAGAGTAACTCATTCCAGTGAGGAGTGAACTCTCTCACAGCCCGGCCCAGCAAGCAGGAGAGGGGGAACAGGGGGAGCAGCAACGGGGAGAGCTCCAAGTCATGAATTTGCCATCAGAAATGCAGCTCTGTGTCTGACAGCACCACTGGCTGCTGATTTTTATTAATGGCAGACCCCTGTGGTAACCCGAGTTAATCAGCTCCCAGCTCGCTGCCAAGGGGACACGGCCAAGGGAGGAGCTGCACTCAGCTGAAGGCTCTGTTAAAATGTGCTGGTGCCCAGAATTTGTTGGTTTTGCAGATTTAAAACCAATCCTCAACGTTTCCACACAGCACAAAATGTTGGTTTTGTAACGCGTTTGTGTTCTCCACAGTGAAGCTTCCTCCTTCCACACAGCACCATTAATAGAGGGATTCCAGTGAGAATAAATTGGATCACTGAGAAATAGAGGGGTTGGATTAACAGAGAAATAGATGTGGTTTCTGTATCTCTGATAATGATTTTTCCAATTAATTTTTCCATCAAAAGTTATTACTTCTGATCAGTTAGATTCAGACACCCAGAGCCATATTATCATAATATTCATGTGGCTGCATTTCAGTAAAATTGCAGGTTTTTTACCACCAGGAAAAGAGGCCTCTGCAGTTGCTGCTCCAGAAACTGAGGCAGAGAAAGGCAGAAATTCTCCTGAGAGATCCCAGCTCCTGCTCCCCACGGTTTGCAGGGAACTCAGATGTCAATTCCCACTCTGGCCATACAGCACAAGGATTTGTTCCCAACCACAGCCACACCTGCCTTGCTGATTTTGCTTCTTCCTCCTGCATTCTCGCCTTCTTTAAAGGCTGTTCCACAGAGGTTTGAGTACCAGCAAGAAGAAAATTTACATTCCAACGCTCTTAAATACTTGACAAATCCCCAAACCCGAGGAAATTCAGCTTTAGGGCTGGCAATCCAGGCTGACACTCCGACCCGGCTGCCACAGCCCCAAACTCCTCGTGCATTAAAGCCAGACCTCCCACTTCACTAAATACCGATTTTTATTTTTTTTTTTTTTGTAGCAAAATTATAGCAACGAGTGCTCCAGTTTCACTAAACCCTAGTACCTACAAGATTTGGATTACTAAAATGTAACCTAAATCCTTTCTGCTGCTGGTGTGTGCATTTGAAGATAAGTAGCAGGGCGAGCAGGCTCATAATGGCTTGGAATCTCCTCTGGGTAGTTCAGCACATCTCTAATTTCATTGCAACTCTTTTTCTCATTAAATATAGATGAAAGACCAAGACATCTATTTCTTGCCTGCTTTTTCTTTTTTTTTTTTTAATTTTCCTTGAAGGTATTAGGAGGGTTGTGTTATATAAACTCTGAGATACAAGGGAAAAGCCACAGCAGCAGATTAATTGGTGTCGTATTTCCAATTTTGATTGATTATTGTGGGAATGGTTCTGGGCCACAATAATTTAAGCCACAGTATTAAGCCACAGTAATGTAGGAATTAACATTAAATTTGGCTTCTAACTCACCCTCCTGTAGATGTGGGATTAAAACAGGTCCTTATTATCTGTTTAGCATAATTTTCAAGGCATTTCTGTCACTCAAATCCTAATTAAAAACAATCTTTAAGTGGAAAAACTCAATCCCAGCCTGTTGTGGCAGTGGGAAAATCCCATTTTCTCTTCCCCACCTGTTCACACCCAGCCAATCCTACCAGGAAGCAAAGTGAGCACAAAAGGTGTTCTTTGACCCCTTCCCTTTTGGATTCATCCAGCAAAATGGACAAAACCTGGAAAAGAAAAAGAAAAAAAGGGAATTAAACAGAAGGGTTTGAGTCGGGCTGGGACTGGGGAGAGGAATTTCAATTTTGAGCAGCTCCAGCTTTCTGGCTACACCTTTATTGCCCCAACCACGTCTTGGCTCAGCTCTCACCTGGGTTTGGGAATATTCCCGACATGAATTTTCCAGGGAAAAATACCTTTTTTGGGGAGAGAAGATGGATGCTGCAGCTGAAAATCCAGAAATGCGTTTTGAAAGCCTAATAAAAGCTTTCTAACGAGCAGATGAAATAGGGGAAAATGCTTTTTGTGAGTCCTAGCCTGCCTTCACACAACAGGAATTTGAAAGGATTCCCGGTGAGGATCTGGTTGTGTCAACAGAGAAGTTAAGGGAGATGAAATCTTGCCCGAAATGGCAGAGATTTAACCCAGGGCTGGGTTTGCCTCTCCTCGGCCATCTCTCATTAATGCTTTACTCAATTTCCAAGTCTGGCACCTTTCTCCCCGCATTTCAGGTATTTGCCTTCAAAGTAATTTCAATATTCAAGTTGCAGAGGTGTTTGCTGCCTCCGGCTCCGCTGACATTTCCGTGTGAGAAGCTCAGCTGAAGGCACTGGTGATTTCTGCGAGGTGTTGGAATTCATTTCCTCCTTGCTCCAATTTGTAGATCCCAGCATCGCCTCGTTTTCCCCTCTTTTACTCACATTTGACAGGTTACTTACGGTTTATTGACTGTGGGAAGTTTGCTCCGTGATTTTTGCTTCCTTGGCTCTGGTATCCAGCAAAAAAAAAAACTTAATTTAGCTTGTGCTAAATCTGACCCTAAATCCTTTTATTCCAAGTCAAACTTCCAAAGAAATTATTGTAAACTTCACTAGTTAGGTATAAAAACCACTGTACACTTCTATTTCTAATTACAAGGGATGAAGGAAATGGAATAATCTAATAATTTGATGAGTGAGAACTGCCTAAAAAATGTTCAGTCCTCTTTTATTCCTGTGCTATCAGATGAGGGAAATTCTATTTCCTGGGAAAATCAAGTGCTAGGCTTAAAAAGGGATGTTTTAAATACATATTCCACATTTAAAAACAATGTCCTGAGTTTATTATCACAAGTATCTTCTCCAAGGTTATCACCTACCAGCTGAACAGAGAATAAAATCATAATAATGGGAGAGCAACAGCAATTTTAAAGAATTATTCATAAATACATTAAGATCCAGCTGAAGCCTTGTGTCAATAATTACCTTCATTTAAAAACAATCAGGGTTGAGATTTTGGGAGGGAATTTCTGGCTGTGTGGGCAGGAAAAATGGGATTTTGGGAAGGAATTCTTGGCTGTGAGGGGAGGAATAAATGGGATTTTGGGAAGAAATTCCTGGCTGTGAGGGGAAGGATAAATGGGATTTTCACAAGGAATTCTTGGCTGTGAGGGCAGGGATAAATGGGATTTTGGGAAGGATAAATGGGATTTTGGGAAGGAATTCCTGGCTGTGAGGGCGGGAAAAATGGGATTTTGGGAAGGAATTCTTGGCTGTGAGGGTAGTTATAAATGGGATTTTGGGAGGGGATTCTTGGCTGTGAGGGGAAGGATAAATGGGATTTTGGGAAGGAATTCCAACTGTGAGGGCAGGGGAAAATGGGATTTTGGGAAGGATAAATGGGATTTTGGGAAGGAATTCCAACTGTGAGGGCAGGGATAAATGGGATTTTGGGAAGGATAAATGGGATTTTGGGAAGGAATTCCTGGCTGTGAGGGCGGGAAAAATGGGATTTTGGGAAGGAATTCTTGGCTGTGAGGGTAGTTATAAATGGGATTTTGGGAGGGGATTCTTGGCTGTGAGGGGAAGGATAAATGGGATTTTGGGAAGGAATTCCAACTGTGAGGGCAGGGGAAAATGGGATTTTGGGAAGGATAAATGGGATTTTGGGAAGGAATTCCAACTGTGAGGGCAGGGATAAATGGGATTTTGGGAAGGATAAATGGGATTTTGGGAAGGAATTCCTGGCTGTGAGGGCGGGAAAAATGGGATTTTGGGAAGGAATTCTTGGCTGTGAGGGTAGTTATAAATGGGATTTTGGGAGGGGATTCTTGGCTGTGAGGGGAAGGATAAATGGGATTTTGCGAAGGAATTCCAACTGTGAGGGCAGGGAAAAATGGGATTTTGGGAAGGATAAATGGGATTTTGGGAAGGAATTCCTGGCTGTGAGCACAGGGATAANAAATGGGATTTTCACAAGGAATTCTTGGCTGTGAGGGGAATAATAAATGGGATTTTGGAAAGGAATTCCTGGCTGTGAGTGGAAAGAGTAAATGGGATTTTCACAAGGAATTCTTGCCCGTGAGGGCAGGGAAAAATGGGATTTTGGGAGGGAATTCTTGGCTCTGAGGGGAAAAAAAAATGGGATTTTGGGAGGGAATTCTTGGCTCTGAGGGGAAAAATAGATGGGATTTTGGGAGGGAATTCTTGGCTCTGAGGGGAAAAATAGATGGGATTTTGGGAGGGAATTCTTGGCTCTGAGGGGAATAGTAAATGGGATTTTGGGAAGGGATTCTTGGCTGTGAGGGGAAGGGTAGATGGGATTTTGGGAGGGAATTCTTGGCTAGGGATAAATGGGATTTTGTGAAGGAATTCTTGCCCGTGAGGGCAGGGAAAAACGTGATTTTGGGAGGGAATTCTTACCTGTGAGGATGGGAAGGCCCTGGCACATCATCCTCTGTCCTTTATCAATTTCAGAACCCAAAAGTTTTGTTTCCCTGGGCGCTGTTAAGCACCTTTGTGACTCTCAGAGAATTTTCCGATTTCCTTTTAATCTCCAGCAAGCTCGGAGCTGCGTGGAACCCGTTTCAAACATGTCACCAGAGAGTTCATTTGGCTACAGGCAGCGTTTTCATGACGGGGTTTGGTTTTTCTTCCGAGCTGATAAAAATGGAATTAGCAGGTATTAGCAACTAAATTAGTCAGGAGGCATTAATAACAAAAGAACCTGCTCAGGTTCACTGGAGCAGATATAATTCTCATCACAGGGGAAGTAACTTTTTATTTTTTTTTTTCAATAAGTTGTTTGTTTGCATCGCTTTTCAGGTATTGTTTCTTAAGAAATTAATTCTTCTTAAGCACAGCTCAGTGAGCTCAAGAACCTGCCTTAGATTTTTGTTCCTCCCCATCCTTTACTCCCAAATAAAGTTGTGAATTCCTCGGAGAGCTTTTCATTCAATCTTCAGAACAGCTTCACTT
The DNA here is from genome assembly GCA_013400315.1 of Bombycilla garrulus. Lineage (NCBI taxonomy): Eukaryota > Metazoa > Chordata > Aves > Passeriformes > Bombycillidae > Bombycilla > Bombycilla garrulus. Next base: position 5,418 of record VXBU01009933.1, on the reverse strand, counting down.
CCAAAGTCTCCAGAGAAAAAGGAGTTAAGAAGCAGTAGCTGTGGAAAAAAAAAAAAAAAAGCAGGTTCAGGCTCTTGGAATTAGTGCTCTGCTGAATTTCTTACAAATTCTGGTAAAACAACGACTCTGAACATCACAACTCGGCAGCAGCAGTTGTAAAATCTGGTTCTAAAGTGGGGTTTAAACTGGTTTTCCCAGAAGCTGTTCTGGTTCAGCTGTCACAAATGAAGCAGTGTTGGGATAATCCCTCCTCAGGATGGAAAAATGAGTGGAATCCCACCCAAATTTCAGGGCAGAGATAAATAATTCCTCTGGTTGTGACATTTCTATCTTCAGATCTTCGGAACAACATCATGAAAGTGAGACCATCTTGAAATCAAATGAGCTGGAGGGCAGCTCTAAACTGGGAATGACACATTCACATTTTTCCTTCAAGCTTTTAAGCATCTCCACTAATCACTAAAATATTTCTGAAATGGGCTGACCTTTAGATTCTGTTGGGGGAAAAAAAAAAGATTCTTTTCTATTGGGAAACTGAATCATTTCCAAGCCTCCAGGCAACTCTCAGTATCAAATATTCTGTTGTTACAACTATTTCTAACATCATTTAATAAGTGAACTCCGAGATAAATTAGCCCTAATGTCTAAAATGAAAATATTTTGGGAAAACTCTTGAAATTTGTGTCATAAAACACAAGTAGAACTTATTTGATCCAGGCCTTCAGCTTTGAGTGATTTCTGTTCTGGGACTGAAAAAAGCTCAATGGGAAGGATCCAAGCCCTGAGTAATTGGGTTATGAACACCCTCAGAGAGATTATCAGGGGTTTTTATCTGCATTTCAGCCACAGCAGAAAGTGAAATATTTGTCCAAGATAGCTGAGAATGATGATTAAAACAGACAGAACGTTCATCAATGTTTACCAGACAAATATTTCTCAGAAAAAGCAACAAAACTGAAATGTCAAATTTGGATAGACGTGTTCTTCTCAGTGCAGTATCTTTGATTTGACCTAATAAAGGGATGTGACAGTTCAGTGAATCAGGATGATAATAAATTAATGGATTTATTGTCGTTATTACTGAGGAATGTGGGAATTACAACAAGAACTCCCTTTGATTTAATTACATTTCCGTAACGGGGCACTGCATTAACTGGGAAATCATCAGCCCAGAGATTCTCTGAGTGAAATATTTTCGTTCCTTTGAGTCTGGATAAATGTTGCAGATAAAATATTTTTATTTTACAGTTCTGTCTTTGGCCTCTCTAATCTGGAGGGTTGTGATTAGTGGAAATCAATAACCTCAGTTACCTGAGATGGGCTGAAACTGCTCAGGGTGATCCCTGCAAGACAAATGAAATAATCCCATGGATTAGGGAAAGCTGTTAAAAGTTTATCTTTACAAAATAAAGGAGAACTTAAATAGAATATTGAAATCTTGGATAAATAGAAGCAAAGCATGAGAAAACTTATTTAAAAAAAAATAAATTAGCAGGATGTTAGGACTGAGATCTTCAGCCACTCTGAGGAGTATCAGAAGCTGGGCAAAACCAACAAGGCTGCTCCAGTCTAAAGCATGGGGTCAACAATAATAAAAATAAAAATTAAAATATTTTAAATTAAATTAAAATTAAAAAAA
>VXBU01009931.1:63583-81870 GCA_013400315.1 Bombycilla garrulus | reverse complement strand
TCAGAATGGGATAAGTCAACTTTTCCTAGTTTTAAACCCATTCTGGTGTTCCGTTCCCAAATCCAGGCAGTAAAAAGAGAAAAAACAATCAAAAAAGACCCCTAAGGAGCACACAGAATGACAGGCTTAATTACTCACAATTCTTCAGCTAACTGGTCAATAAAAAAGAAACCTGCTGGATTGGGGAGCTAGCCATTCATATCCTCAGGCTTTTTTGTCCCAAGTGTCGAGTTGAGGGTCTACAAATTCCTCGCCAGATAATGTCTTCTATAACGGAGAGAGTTACCTAGGAGGTATGACAATCCAAAGACAGTATCTTTTCAAGACGAATGCTGCTCAGCTGCCGAGCTGGGAAGCGTCCAAGCTGCAAGTTCGGAGTGCCAAATTAATGTGGGCTGGGTCCATGGGGTCAGGCAGACCCCCTGCTGCCACAGTTGTTCCGGATAGCGGGGTCATGAGAGGGACTGGAGATCTCCAGCAGAGTCCCTAGCCACCAGGCTATCCTAGCAAGCTCAGCCTGAGGTAATCAGGTAGTTCAGCTCTTAGTGATTTAAGCTCTCAGTGATTTCAGCTCTTTAGCTTGCTAGGTCTGCCATGGATAGCTCAGGGAAGAAGAGACGAGAAGGCCATGTAGTTGTTCCACAGTATAGTTTAATGCAGGTTCCGTGAAGGGGTGTCCACTGATGGCGTCTTCCACCGAACTGGGCAGAAGTAGGGGTTTTTATAGGGTTAGTTAGGATTGGGGAAGTAACCAATGGTTTAGGATCAGGGAGAAATAACCTACAGTCTTAGGACTTCTGGAAAGTAGTTAATAGTATTACAGAGAGACAAGAGAGCGTCTTGAGAGAGCCTAGTCCATGATTAGCCATTTTTTATCTCCAAGGAGGCCTAGTAGCAGGTTCTGTGACTGCAACAACATCTCCCCATACTAATATTCTTATGAAGAAATTACCCTCTCAGTTTACCAGTTCCGTTTCTGATTTGGTGGGGGGAACTTTTCTCCACTGTGAAGGAATGAGCCCTAAAGCAAGAGCAGAATGAAGGGAGTGAATTGCGACTATCAAGTAACAATAGGTTTTCAGCTGTTCAGAAAAACACTAGCCATTAATTAAACAGCTGGTCTTGATTTACACCTCTCTGGAGTGCAAAATGTTACATGCCTAATTATTTGTACAGTTATAGGCAGAAAAATTTTATTGCACAAAGTAAAGATAAATAGAATAATAGCACTCTGTAGTTATCAATCACCTACCAGTAAATCATTCATAAAAGTTGTCATTGTAGATGGGACACTGTAGATTCATTTCAACTCAATATTGCACTTTATTTTCTGAATATAGGAACAAAATAACTAGCAGTTACCTGTAGTGTAAGATTATGCATTTTTGTTACATTATTAAAGAGATAAATACTCTGAATATTAAATAAAATATTTTCACATGAAACTGAGTTTATTGTGATTTTTGTGTATTTCAGTTATATTAAAGGCATCTCTTTAATAACATTTATGGAATTAATTTGCTGAAAACTTGCATTTGGCTACTGACAAAAAAACAATATACCATCTTACATTAAATGTACCATACAGAAACAAACTATAACAAAGAACACCAAGATCGATACATTTCTACACACAGGCCAGCAATGGACACCTTGAGAAAACTGTGAATATATAATGAGTTAATATCAGAAAACTGCCTAGAAAAGTTGTGGTTGCCCCATGGAGGTGATCAAGGTTAGGCTGAATGAGGCTCTGTGTAACCTGGTCTAGTGGAAGGTGTCCATGCCCATGGCAGGGCTGATCGTAACTACATGGTCCTTAAGGTCCCTTCCAACCTAAACCATTCTGTGATCTTCACTATTCCAATTCTCAATAATTTGTGATTCCGAAGAGGACCCCAAAAAGATTCTTGTGGAACTTTGCATGTAATCAGCCTTTTTTCATTAAGGTCACTGTTTAGTACCTTTTCTTACTTCTTTAAAAAAAAAAAATTGTAAGTTATTTTGAAAATTTCCTACTATTCCATAGCAGATTTTTTTCCCATATTTTCAAGCTACCTCAACTTTCTTAGGAAAAATTGGCTTTAAACTAGTTTCAGGAATTTACATCAGGCGATAAAGCCAGTTATTGACTTAACATTGCTATTTTTGTGTAGAAAGAGTTGAGGACAGGCTATACAGTGACAGACTGGATGTGGATGGTGATGAATCCCTGGGGAAGTATGGATATATAGTATAGATAAAATTTACTACTAATCATCTTTCTCTTCTTTTGTTTAGTGTTTTTTTTTTGTTTTTTTTTTTACTATCATAACCTTTCTTGCCTTAGTACTAGTTTTCTTTTCCACAACTTTACTCAGTGTGTGAGCTGAAAAATAATGGTTTTATGCTTTTTAGATGCATTTATCCTGCATGCTCTCTGCCTTTCTGCATAGGTAAAGACCAGATTACTGTTATTGTAATGACAAACTTCTCTTCCAGAAGTACATCTAAAAAGATGAATATTGTAAATGGTGGAGTTGATAAGCTCATCCTAAAACAATCCTTAATTGTTAAATGAAATATTTCTACCTTAAGACAGGAAAACTACATGTGAAGTTCTCCATAATAATTACATTTCAATGGTCCATAGTTTTACTGAGGAGTTTTGTCAACCTTCCATTAAGCATTGGACTATTTCCTGAATTTTCTACAGCATACTGCTTCTCCTAATAATAATTATAATTTGTACCTAGGCCTAATTCCAGAAAATGTCTTCAAAAAATTATAATCACATGAAAAATTCAAGTTTTAAATGCCCTGGAAATACTTAGTACAGCATAGAGCTACATGCCAAAATCCTTATAAAATGTGATTGAGAACCTACATTTTTAAATTCATATCTGTTTTGCAGCAAGTGTATGTCAAGGCTTCCTAGTGATCTTCTAAAAAGATGAGCTCTCAGATACATGCAAAGAAAAAATTACATGTTTTGGAAAAAAAAAAAAAGCCTTCAGTGTTGTTTCATACTTCTGGATGAAGAAAAAGTAGTGAAAGTGAATAATTTAAATCTTAAAAGCTTTCAACGTGGCAAAAATGCAAGGTTTGGATGCTGAATAATGGTGCTGGATATCACATGAAACTCAAATTCAATAGTTTCAAGCATGTATCAGTGTTGACATAGCATAATTTTAGTACCATCCCTGAATACTCTTGAACTGGAACACCATAAAATTCAGATTTATTTAACTGAGCTTTGAACTGTGGTCAAAATTAATTTGTGTGTTCCAGTAATGGATATGATATCCATCAATACAATACCACATGATGCATTCATATAATAATTTTATACTTATTTCCATAGTGGAAACTTAGATCATGTCATATCAAATTTGGACATGATCATGTAATGAGACTGTTCCTCCATTTCTCCAGATTGCTAGCCCTAAGTATAGGTTTGTGATTAAATAACTACATTCCTAAAATGTTTTAGTTTTTCATTGCACGTATACACAGGTTTATGCAAACGTTCTCCCTGGTTACATCTTTCAGAAATCTAAATCAATAATAATGAACCCATTGCAATTTTTTTTGTTATACAGATTTCAGACTATTCGCCTTTCCAGCAAAATTTTAAATTATAGGGTAGTGTAGTACCAGCATAATTAGAGCATAGAAAACAATATAAATAATATATTATATATGTAATCAATATAGTGAAGAGGAAAACTGCTGCTAATTAAGCATTTGCAAAGTACTTTCAAATCTGAATCATGATAATAAACAAAATACATACAGAGTAAAACAGAGTAAAACAACAGAAAAAATAAAAACATTATTTTGCAGTCTCTTTTGAATTGTGAGAGAACAAAATTAATTTGAAAGCATCTGAGTCCTCTGTAAGTGAGCTTGATGTATACTCAAATCAAATTCAAGGAGAGAAAAAAAAAGTTTTCCAATAAAATTTTAATCCTGAAAACTATTAGCTCGAAAATGAACCCTGAAAACTTAAGTGAATTAATTATGTTAAATTTGCTTGCTAAGTGTAGAAGATGAAAGGCAAAAAGGACTTGCAAGCCTCACTAGATATGTCATTTTCTCCTCAGTCTTCACCAACAAGGTGTGTCAGGCTTTTGTGGTTAATGAAAGGGTTTCTGGTGGAAGAAAATCATCAGCAGTGGATGATTATCAAGGACTACTTGAGCAACCTTTACACATGAAAACACATTGGCATTGACAGACCTGTGTAGCATCATTTGTGAAGTTATTGCCTTTTATCTTTGAAAGGTAATGGGAGTTAGGGAGGTCCCTAATAATTTTAAAAGAGCAAATGCCCTATTTGTCCTGCTACATAGCTCTTGACAAGATGTTAAGTTTGTTATTAAAAAGAAACTAGAACTTGGCAGGAAGAGAGGAAGAAGCTGAGGAGTGGAAAAAAGTGTGATGGAGAGAATGATTGTATGGTGCATATTCAGAGGTCAGCCCTAAATCTTGTCCAGAGCATAGAACACATGTGCACACAGATTATTTGAAAAATTATACTTAACTATATGTCTATAAGTACAGAAAATTTATTTTTTAAGTACATAATCCTAACAATGCTTGTAAAACAAGGTAATGTTTTACCTAATTGCTTAGACATGAAGGAATGTTGAAGTTTTGGGAGCATTTGATAGTATGAGAGCCACAGAGGTCAGAATAACACTGAAAATGAGTGAAGTTCAAAGAATATATACAGTGGCAAGATGTACTCATATGAAAGAGGGAAAGAATAGGATGAGAAAGAGACTCAACCAATGTCTTGAAAAAAGACACACCTGAAAAAAACTTCAAGTAGTCAAACTCTATCTTTCTGGTACTCAGGAATACACTCCTTTTATGTTTTCAGTCAATTTCCCAGAGTATCTCACATCTCACTGGAACTATGGAGGCCTTTATTTCAGTCAGATAAAAATGAAAGAGGGAGAATGAATAGCTAACCTTTAAAAAGGTTATACATCCATTTAAAAGCTATTTATGCTGCCAGTTTTACTTAGTCTGAACATGCTTCATCACCCTTGCCATGCTACACACTTTGTAACCTCCCATTATATTTTCCAGGCTTTCCTGGTCTGATAGCTACTGGTATGCACCTAAATATCTCTCAATTGCTTCTAATCAAAGAATAGAGTTCCTGCATAAAATTACTATGCAAGCAAATGATCAAGAAATCAGAAAAGCAAACAAAATATTTTCAATGGAAATTAATTTAGATTTAAAATCTTGGTTACAGACACTTGAAAAAGACATGTTTATAATAGTAATTTTCAGACTTAGGGGGCTAACATTAAGCATGATGAAGTGAGTCAAGATCAGAAACAGCCCTGGGATGTTGAGGCAGGACCACAGAGACGAGACAGAGCTGAGGTCAAGCCAGGAAAACAGCCTTCAGATCAGGATCCATGGGATGCAGTACTGCTGTGCAGGAGACCACTGAGACTAAAGCATAATTCAGACAGCTGAAGACCCAGGATGAAACGGACTTCTGAGCCCATGGGTATGATGTCCAGGTGAAGGCCCCAGGTTTGCTGCTCAGGGCCATTTGGTGCCCTCAAACACCCTACATTTTTCTTTATCTCTCGCCCAAATCTTAAAATCACACAAATTATCGACTGGTGTTCTATACACATGGAAATATAGAACTGATTTTAAGAATAACATAGATCTGCTCCCATCTTAGGGGAAAAAAAAACAAGAAAGAGAAAATATTATTTTTGTTATATACTTTATTAACAACTGTGTTGAAGACACAGCACTGCCAACAATATTTTATTTCCAAGCACATTTCATTAACATTTATTTCTGGAGAAAAAAAGGGTGTAAAGCTATTAAACAGTGTCCAAAGGAGGGCAACAAAGATGGTGAAGGGTCTGGAGGGGAAGCCATATGAGGAATGGCTGAGGCCATTTGGTCTGTTCAGCCTGGAGAAAGGGAAACTGAGGGGTGATCTCATCCCAGTCTGCAACTTACTCGTGAGGGGAAGAGGAGGGACAGGCACTGATCTTTGATCTCTTCTCTGAGGAGTGGTGACCAGCAACAGGACCCAAGGGAATGGCCTGAATCTGTGTTAGAGGTTAAGTTTGGGCGTTAGGAAAAGGCTCTTCACACAGAGGGTAGTTGGGCACTGGATCAGGACCCTTAGGGAAACAGTCACAGCACCAGCCTGACAGAGTTCAAGAAGCATTTGTGAAACACTCTCAGGCCCATGGTGTAATTTTTGGCATTGTCTTTTGGAAGCACCTAGGGCTGGACTTTCAATGATCTTTGTGGGTCCTTTCTAGCTTGAGAGAGTCTATGATTCCACAGTTCTATTTGTTCTGAATCTACATTCTGATCTGTATGTTTTCATACATATATTTTATGCCAAACTACAGAAATCAAAATGGTTTGAAATGAAAATAAGTTTTAATGTAATCTCCTCCTGGCTCTTTATAACTGCAAACACAAGATGATCAGGAATGAATCCTTAACCCTAGGAATACAGCTTGCATTTACTGCTTAAATGGCTGGTATAAACACTTCAAAGACCGCCCTCCACAGAGCAGGCTGGCAGTGGCAGTATTACTACAACAAATTCTGAGTCCAGCATGACTCTGCACATAATTATTCCTTCTGCACTTTTCTCATTTTGCTTCACTATTTTGTTAGTATGACGTTTGAAAGGACTTGGCAGTTGACAAGGTAAGCAAGTCTCATGCCAGCATGATAAGGCAGCAGAGCACTTTAGTGCCCTAGTGCAGTGCACAGGGGATTTCCTGAATCAGGAAAACCTCATAAGATTCAGGAGTGGCCAGGAGCCTACAGCTTCCAGTAGTGGCTGAGGAGACTTACGCAGGTCCAATATCTCAAAGGCAACTGTCAAGAATACAGTGCCAGATCCCTTTCAGCCGTGCCAAACAATAGGGGAGGGAGCAACGTTGATAAACTAAAACACAAGAAGTTTCACCTTAACATAAGGGAGATCATCTTTTCACTGAGCAGGCTGTCCAGGGAGGTCATAGATTCTCTGTCTCAATACATTCAAAACCTATCTGGATGCATCCCTGTGTAGCCTGCTCTAAGTGACCATGCCTTGGAATTAGAGTTGGACTAAATGATCTCCAGAGGTTCATTCCAACCTTTACAATTCTGTGATTCTATAAGCGTAAGTTCTTATAACAACCTTAAAAATGCACAGTGACTTTAGTGCTCATTCTAATCCTGACTCAGACTCTGGTTTTAGTGAGTCATTTTGCTTATCTAGGTTTTCCGACTCTTAGCAGAGACAACCTATACATCACTGGAGACAGAGTTAGAATGAATACTTAGGTTTCATCTAGTAGAATAGTAGTAAGTATTTAAATACTTGTATAATCTCATTCAAACTGATATAAATTGTGTTAATTTTTAAATTAAAGTTGCACGGAGACACTGATGAAATATATACACTTCACACTGGAACAGCTTGAATGTGGTAAGAAATAGCCTAAATGCATCCCTCAACTGTGATAAAGCAACTGATTAAAAACAAAAATATGGAAATTGAGACAAAATGGGCTCATAAGTTATTCATGAACAAGCTTAAGGGAAGCTGTATAAACCAGCTAAATGTGGAGAGATTTATACAAGTAAGAAAAGTAAGAGAGAATGATGAAGGCAAATTTCTTTGAGTTTGAGTCTATTCAAAAAAAAAGGTTCCTTTCCTCACAAAATAAAGATTTTTGTATTTAATAGATAGGTCTATGATTTCTGTATTATTTCAATTTTTTTATCTTTTTTCTGTTCATGTAGAAAATAAAAATCCAAACAAAATCATGGTCTACATCACCTGATCATACAAACATCAGGGAAAGTATAAGATTAGTAGAACCTGTGTTTCTCAGTCTGAACAGCACAGTGATACATTATCTAAAATTACAACAGGCGTCACAGAAGGCTGTATTCCTCACCGCAGAAAACAGCTTTTTTGGTATTCCTGTTGAAAGAATGTCTGAAGACTGATGGAGTCAAAAATTTGAGTGACGCACTGAGCTGCTGGTGTGAATTGAAATTTTGATTATAAAATTTTGAATATAATGTAACAAAAAAACCTTTTAATCTCATACTTAACATAAACTTGATGGATTGCCTTTCTCCTTTATCCTCTTCATTCCATGGAACAGACCACAGTTCTGGTGCAGTTGCCCTTTCCCGTCAGCCTGACTCTAGCTTCTTGTGTTCTAAGTATCTGATTGCCCTCTGACTCTTCCATTCAACTGCGTATTAACATTCACTGCACAGCAAAATGGGGTCACGAGGGAAGGCAGTGTTCAACAAAGCAAGTTACTGAGAGATTAAAGAATGTGTGTACAGTGTGTCAGCTACTCTGTGGTCATGCTTATGTCACTGCATTTATACATGGGCCCGACAGCAAACCAACAAGTCATTAATGACTAAAGGTTATGGAAAAAATCTATGAATACACATAAACAGCAAAAATTTTGTGGTAGTTTATGGCTGAGCTTTAGTGAAATGTATGCAAAATATGTTATATATAATGCATTATACAGCCTCTGCTAAGTAATATTACAATCTTGATTCAGACAGTGTGTTTATACTATTAGTAACACCAAAAAAAGTTATGGACTAGGTTTCTAACATGGAAAATTATCTCAGAATGCTTTTTATTCTATAAAGGCACAATTTTGTATTTCAAGTCTATCACTAAATCAAAACAATCTGAGGTAGTTGTATGGTTCTCAGGAATTAATATATTTCTGTTCAAGGTCTTTGAGAAAGTAAGATAACATTGCCTTCACTTGAAAGAGGACTAATGTCTGCACATCAACAAAAGAAAGATAATAATTTACAGAAGGTGTATGACAGCGCTGGAATGATTGGAAAAATCAACAGAGATGAAAGGACAAAAAAGTAAAAATTATAAGGACGAACTGACACTACAAAAGTAATTAAAAATACAATAAATGCAGAATCTATATAGAGTGTGCTTGCTATGCATGCTGTTATGTGTATATATATATATGCGTGTGTGTACATTTGTTCACATACATGTACATACACATACATATACACATTATAAATATATATCTTAAGAATATAGGTCAACCATTTACATATTTGCTAATTTCTTTCTATTTTTTCCATTTCTTACATTTATCCATTTCATTAGAAAACACAACTGTTTCTTGAAGTGTTTCCTAGTAGAGGAGTAATGTATTCTGGGATATACAACCAAAGGCATCCCTTATTGCTTAGAACCATACTTAGAAATTCTATTTAGGATTCTTCAAACAAAACTCTTTCAGGGTTCAGCTATGTAAAAAGATTAAGACTATCAGTATCTCTTAAAAAAATTGAATTTGATTTTCCTATATAGATGATGTTGGATTCAAGCTTCTTTATTACACTGGTTTATTTCTGTTATGACACACATTTTGCTCACTCACTTCTCCCACCCTCAGTACCACTCCTGTACACTGGTTGTAAATCCAAAACTGTATGTTGTCGCAGAAGTCATTAAAGCAATTTTAAAGTAAATCTGGTATTTGACAAGCAGTTGCACTGTGACTCTCTCTCAAGACAGGAGTGACATGCTGAATTGCTTGGAGTGAGTTAAAATTCTGGACACAGCATTTTCAATAACAAGCAGCTTAGGCAGCATTTTCTTAGACATCCATATAAATAAGATTGAACCCTTTAAAATACTGGTAGTTAAGGAAGACCAGCACAAGTGTCTGAAAATGCTGGCCATTTTTTTTTATTTGCAAGAAATTTCCAGAGTTGTAGAAAGTCAGTCTGCATATTTAAAAAAAAAAGGATTTTTAAAGATTGTTTTAAAAGCAATTTTCCATTACAGAAAAGCTTATGATGAACCTTTAAAGTCAGAACTTTAATCCTCCACCATTGTGTGATAAAATCTAATGATTGTGAAGTGTCAGAGAGGGAAGAAAACTATGACAAGACCTTACATTTTTGCAGTGAGATAAACATGGCTTTATTGCTTAAAATAGTTAAGATTACATTCCTGCTTGTCTTGATTTTACTGCCTAAAGAGAGAGGAATCTTATTCTCATTTCTTTACCCTATTTTAAATTTAAGTTTTGAGACAAAAAAAAAAAAAAAACCACAAAAAAAAAAAAAAAAACCTTAATTTTTCCTGGTTTTATACAGTATTTATCTACTGTTTCATAGAAAATTACTATCCCTAAACATTTTTACGATCATCTGTGTTACCCTTCCCTATGTATATGTAAGAATCTCATACTGAAGTGATGAGTGCTGTTAACGAGACTAAATCAATAACTAAACAGAGAAGGTTTTCCAAGGAAGTTACATCTTGCAAACTCTTACAACCCAGGGGGAGTCCTCCAGCTGCCACTTTTCAATCCATTAATTCCTCACTCTTTTCCAAAACTATTGGAAAACTTATTAGGAGATCCAAATGTTAGCAACCAATAGTCTATGAGATCAAGATAAACTGAATATAGTTTTGAAACTTCAGTAGGACTTCACAATGCTTCTATGTAAATCGGTTGGTTTATATTTTGTTGTTTTATTGGTGTGAATTCTGTAAACCTAAACTTCCTGTTTATAATTAGATTTTAAGACAAAACATTGTAATTTCTAATATCTGAAAAACAAGATTTTTTTACAAGTAGAAATTTGAATATTTCATAGTAATTTCTGGAATTAAAATAAGACTTTCTGGTTTTCTCTTCTAGTACTCTGAGAAAGTGTAAATTGGTCTATGATTAAATATTAAACCAAGGACTGTAGAGGAGTTGAATGTGTTTCTTCTCTTTTCCTCATAATAATTATTTTATTTCCTTCTACTATATGTACACCATTATTCAGAAGTACCAGAATTAAATATGTAGTAAGTGTATAGCTTGGTTGTATCAGCAAATGAGACTTGAATGAAATGGAAAGCTAGATCACAGGAAGACGATGCAAAAACGCTTCACAGGTTCAGTGACAATAAAGCAGATTTGAAAATTTGCCAGAAGAACTTAGAAACTGTGGCAGAAATACTTCCATCTTTACTACAAGTCTAACACAGAAATGACAGAAATACAACATAGGCACGAGTGAATAAATTGTCCTTTTCAGAAATAATTTTTCTAAAGCTTTGGTAGAGCACTTCAGAAGATAACAACTTATGATGAAACAGTGAAATGTTTCATCACTCATATAAACAGAGTATGTACATATAATATCTGAGGAAATATTAATAATATTCCACTTATCACTCCATGTGTTAATTCATTTGTACTAATAGTGTAATTTTGGAGATGCAAAAAACATTAGGTGTTTTGGTTGGTTTGTTAGTTGGTTGGTTTGTTGATAGGCTGAGGGAAGTGGGATGAGAACTAATTGTTGACTGCTATTGAAAATTAATTTTTTCCTCTTGTGTTGTAGTTTGAAGCCCAGATGGAGATAAAAAAAAACAGGCAGCCACTCACTCAACCTCCCTCTCTTTCCCCTCACACTGGTGGGCTGGGGAGGAGAGTTGAAGTACCAGGACATCTTAAGAAACATACTGATGACTGATCCCATATTCCTCTTGATGGATTATTTTAACACTCATTTTTAAGCTGCTACTATTTTTCTCCAAAAAAGAAAATTTAAAAAAGCAAACATAACTATAAAGTGTTTCTTAATTAAAGGTATCTTGCTTTCTTCATGTTTTCAAACTGAACAAAAGCTCTCAGAGGCCCCTGACAGCTCATGGTGCTTCAACGCAGAGGAGCTCTCCAGCTTTATTCTGAAACACCACAGCTGCATTTTTCAAAAAGTGTCTATTTTATATGGGATTATTCCCAAATAGCATTGACATAAAACATTCAATGTCACATGGCCTTGGAGCAGATCCCTGTTTCACTAACTGTTACAGGTGCAGCATAATGCATATTCATAATTTCTATTTAGGGAAGAAGGCCTGACCCATTAGCATTGTATGTAAAACAATTGTTGTACACATAAAACAGAAATTGTTAAGAAAACTCCCCCTATCACCCTGTGAAAGTAACATTTCACTAATAGATGTCCACTACAAAGCAATGTAGCACCCTTCAAACTCCAGAAAACAGAGATTTTTCTAAATGTTATGTGTCATGTAATTGTCTTTACTCTGGAATTTGCTGCACTATATATTCATTAGGTGTTCCAGAAAATCCATAAAACTTAGAATTCTTTTCTGTCTTGTAAATCAGGCATTTTTAAGCAGTAAAAGAAAGTCCTTTATACTATGGAAATTGAGAAAGGGACTTTGCATCTTGGTGGAGGCAAGAGTGATTAGTGGCAGACTGCCAAAAAAAACACTTTTTTTTTTTTTTTTGGTTGGGTTTTTTTGGTTGGTGTTTTTTTTTTTTTTTAACGGCAGGCTATAGAGAAGAACATTTTTTCCTTTAAAAGTGGATGGGAAGGAAGGTTTTAAAATGCATTTTTGGTAAGGGAGATTCTAGATTATCTGTATAGGCAGGTAGAAGAGATATATATTTCCCTAGAATATCAGCTTTCCAAGGAAAAGTTTATCTGTTCTTGTGCTGAGGAGAAGGAACTAGGGTTCTCCACTTTATGTCTCCCTTTTAGATCCTTTGTTGCATAAGCTTTCCTCATATAATTTATTTGTACTTAATAAATTTAAATTTCTTAGTGTCAATGATAGAAATAGATACTCTTTTTAGAACTTATCTGATGACTAGTATTTTTTCTGTGGCGTTTCTTCAGGTGCAGACACCAGCTCTCTAAACTTTTTTATCAATTACTTCATCATGGAAACTGGCTGAAGAATAGAAGAAATAGTATAATTTAAAAGAATAAGAAAAATAGAGGCTTTAATACAGGAGTAAGGTAGCCATGTACGGTGAGTCGTATCAAGGGTGAAGAACCAGAACAGAGGTGGAAACAGGTTGGGAAATGAAACATATCATTGGGTTACGGGACTAAGGAGGGGACAGTGGGAGCAGCAACACTGTGAAAACAAGACAATGTACACCTCTTTGAAACTTTCTTGAAGTATCAGCCTTAGAATCTGGAGGGGACAAAAAATTTCTTCACAAATGTTTGAAATGTTAAGAGATATATATAAATTAATTTACTTTGGCTTCAAGCCAGAGTTTATTTTTTTTAAAACTTACCACCACCATTACATTATCATCTTAGATACAAACTGATGAATGCCACAGCATAACGCAGTAATAAATTCTAATTTGGGGACATCTATGCCTGAGAGTCTTTGACAATAGTACGTTGTAAATGAAAATACAATGAAACTAACTCAGAAAGGATTCCTTCTTAGGTAAATCTGCCTATGCCTTGTGGGAGGTTGGGGTGTTGTCCCTTTTTTTTTTGTGTTCTCTTTACCTATAGANCTTGGAGCTTCTTCCGTTCTCCTCAGAGGGCTCGTTGGAGCCATCTATGACTACAGACTGCCTACAGGGTTCGTAAAGCAAGACCTTCCCCAACCCTCTCCCCGGCTTTGCCATGGGGGTCCCTGACCTTTTTCCTTTCGTAATTGTTGTCATTAATACTGTAGTTATTGTTCATACTGTATCTTGTTATATTCATTAGTAAAGGACTGTTATTCCTCCCCATATCTTGCCTGAAGGCCGCTTAATTTCAGTAATTCGGAGAGAGGGGGGTTTCTGAGGGACGGTTCTGCCTTTCCCAACAGATACCTGTCTTCAACCCAAAACAGCCTTTGAGACAAAATTAAAATCAGTGTAATAGAAGACAGAAATATTTCAAAGTTTGATATGATTATTCACAGTGGTTTTAATAAGAAAACTAAATTCTGCCTGCATCACAGCATGTGGGTTGGAGTTTTTTTAAATTAAATTATTCAGAGGAAAAATTATTTCACTCAATAAGACATACCAACCTAGATTCTACTGTGCCTAATATGTGAAATCGGTAGTATGTTTTAGTCATAATGCAACATTAATAATCATTTATTCTACCAAAAAAAAAAATACAAATAGAAGTAAGCTTCTAACAACGTAGAAGTGAAAATTTCAAAACCAAGAAATGTTCAATGTCAATACAAATAACGTTTCTGTCATTACCCCAGTGGAAAGCATCAGCATAGTGATGATTTTCTCATCTTTTCAAATAGAAATCAAAATCATTCATTTAAAGCCCCAGTTCACCACAATTACAATTGAAATACATTTATATGTCCCAGAAGGTATGATACTAATCATAGACATTGAATAAACTGGTCAATCTTCAGATCTGTTCCCTGTTTCAGTTGTGAACATCTTTCAAGTAAAACCATGTATCTCTAAATTTTAATTATAATGTTCTTCCCACTTTTCCCAAACTATATGCTTGTATAGTATTTGTTTTTCTTTGGAGGGCTAGTGAATATGGCATCTAAAAAAGCTGTATTTCAGATTTCTTTGAAAAGCAGGATAAAGGAAGTCAGGTTTATCAAGGTAAACTTCTGGTCAGAAGTTGCAGGCTTCCCCCAAAAAATAAAAGATTCTACCAAACATACATTTGTCAACCTTTTGATAAGTCTCCATAGAAAATTACTTTGTCTTAATTTGCACTATTTTTTTAAATTCAGGATTGCATCTGCATCTGTGGGTCATATTTTGATAAGTGATTCTCCCCTAACTATAAATCTATCTCAGATTAAGAACTCCAGATAACTGTAATAAAGACATGAATACTTAGTAATATGAATAACCGTACTATGGCAAAATATGTAAAAAAACTGCACTATGGTAAAATGTATCCCCATAACTGTACTATGGCAAAATATGCCTGCACTGAATCTGCTATATTCATGTATCTTTTTGTTCATGGCAAGTCTCATGGCAAAATTTGGGGATGTTTTAAATGACCGAAGCTAAAGCTGAAATAAACGAAAGCTGAGCTCCTCTATAAGCCAACATAATAATCAATTACTCCAAACAATTCTTGGATGAATGAAGCACTAATTTTACTCATGGATTTTTTTATTTTACAATACAATCAAATACACACCCTCATGAATTCTTCTTTTATTTCATCACTCATTAATATTGCCTGAGTATCCTAGATTATTAAAAACAAACAACAAACAAAAAACGTCACAAAAAGCCCAAGATCCACAAACCCAAAACAGATGAAGACTCAGATATTTTCCACATACAATAATTGTATCACCTTTTAACATTACGATCTCATGAATATACAATATAATAAAAACGGAGTCCATGGTCTAAATTGATTCTTTTAATGTGTCAATAAACAGATACTTTTCTTTTAAATCCCATGCCTCTTTCTTACTCTATTTCAGCCATATCATTCTGTCTTTCTACTGACTTAATAGATGAATCCAAGACCATGACTTTAAACCTCTAAATCACCTAATGGAAATCCTACATTTTCAATCAGATATCTAAAGTTTCTACATCTTAAACCTCTTTTAAAGTCATTATAGAGAAATTGAATTCTCTAAGTATAGTTCAGCTGACTTTACAAGAGATGCTTTTAACAGCCGACATATCAATCAACCTTTTAGGTGTTTATTTCTTCTTGTTGATTATATGAGGAAAATAAAATCACAAGCTCAAACTTTAATCTGCGATTGACAAGAATTGAATTCTGTGACCCTTGCATACAGAAAGGGGTTTTGATTCTTATATGTTTTCCCAACCCTATTCCCTTACCTTGATGGAAGGGATAAGGGGCAGAAGAGAGGATGAGCAGTTTTGGGGAAAGAAAGACTGTTGAATTCCCAGAGAAATAGTTTGAAAAAGGCAAGATTTTCAGCTTGATGTAAAGCAGGTTCAGAAGTTAAACGGAGCAGGTCTGACCTAGACATTGCAGGGAAAATGATAATTTCAAAATAACTATTTGTGGCTTAACTGAACAAGGAACAAACAAGAAAAAACAGCAAGTGATTCAAAACAGTACTTGGTGTTATGATCTGATATTCTTCTTTATGACCTGTATTTCATTCTGAGAACACAAACCAAAATGGAAATACAATTTGTCAAATTGTTTTCTTCCTTTATGTGTGAGCATATAAATATTGCATTATTTTGTAGGTTGCTAATGGAATTTTCCTGCAATGTCTGCATTGAATTAGAGGAGTTAGTTTTTCTAATTATAGATATGCCAATCTACAACCACAATTTTATGAGTCATTAAAAATATTGTAGAGTCTTCCATAATTCCTTCTTCTTTTTGTAATCAAGCTACAATATACTAGGTTAATAAAACTAGCCGATCTCTTGTTCTAAAAATTCATTAAAAGCTGAACTCTTGTGTTTTTAAGAGATTGGTTTTGAGAATTAATGTGCTGAAAACTTCAAATTTAGATGTAAAATAAAAAGAAAAATATTCTTCTCCTACTGATGGAGGTATTTCTTCTCCTATTTCGAGGGAGTACCCAGAGTTTGAAATTACTCAGTTATTAGCGTTACACATCTATATAGATATTTATATACATACATAAGTAAAACTAAGCCACTAGATTGTAAAAATTTCATAAAATGTGTGATTTTGCTGAGTAATAAAAGGTCATCTGACGTGTCCGTTTTACTTTGTTTGAACATATGAGGGTTTGCACAGATATCTCTGTGTCATTCTATTTATGTCTATTTATTTGTCTACTCTCTTGCATAAATTCAGTAAGTGATGCATCTGCTTCTGCAGTTTCAGAGGTTTTTGGGGAGGGTTTTCTCGCTTTTTTGTTTGTTTGTTTGTTTTCCTGTTTTTTGGTTTTTTGTTTTTTTTTTTTTATATAGAAGTCCCTTGCGTGCTGTAATTAAGTTTATTTTACAACCTCGGAATAAGCCTTTGTTCGTTAAGTATCACTTGGGTTCAGTTCCAGATTTAGACACTTTAAGTTAAGCGTGAGCAGTGTAGGCAACTAGCTGTGAGCTAGTCCACTCACCCACTACATAGAGTGGAAATAGGGGCTCATTAAGATTGGTAAAGAAGCTTTTAAAGGATTTTAAGGCTCAGTCTTCTTTCTCCATTTGATTAGCTATCTATGTAACTATTTTTTCATTCTTTAAGCAGAAGCATATGAGCAGACTCTTAACTACTGTACCTTCATCATTACTTTCAATCCATGTTTCTCTTGTATCTGTGTTGTGGTGCCTAGAAATACTACTATCCTCATAAAATGTAAAAAAAAACCAGTGATGCGGCCCTCCGGAGCCCAGCTAGCTCTGACCCACCACACTATGGTCCAGAAGGGCCACGCTGAGTGCGGGGAACTGTCACTGCAGTTGTTGTGTCAGTGACAGAACCTCAGAGCTTTGGCTCTATGGAGGCAGACCGCTGTCAAGGGAGAGACAAAGGGGAGAGATGAGGCTCTTCTGCTCTCAGGTTCCAAAGGCAGAGCGCACTGTCAATGGTGAGACAAGAACAAAAGAGCCCCAAGCACTGCTGTGCAAGGGGTTTTATAGGGTTACAAATTAAGGGGTGGGCATAAACAGTAAACCAATCAGGGAGTAAACCAATAGGGGAGGATCATAACGTGGGGTTTACAGAATACAATCCAATGAGGACAAAGAGAGGAGAAAAGGGTTCACATGGGCCAATGGGGCATCAAGGTTTAAGTGATTTCCAAGGGGGTGGATATTTCAGGGATTGGCCCATATGGGGATTGACAAGGGAAGGTCTGGAAGGAGGGGCAGGGTTTGGGTGATGGATGGGGAAGGTACTGGAATAAGGGGAGGCGACACGTTGAAGGGCACTTTAGGGGAGGGTACAATCAAGGAAGAAACCATTGGGACAAGCAAACGGAGGGGGACATAGGAACAAACTACAATAATATAATTAACAATGAAATCAGGAAAAGACATGCGCCACAAGAGAACAGAAAATCTTCTCCTTCCTTTATATGAAATTTTTGCCTTTCCTTAAATACATATTCCTAGAGCTGTCACCATGGTGGCTGCTGGGCTGAGCTGTGCCCTGTTTTGGGTCTGTCAGAGCCAGCTGGAAATGTCTGTGTTTGGATCAGGGCAGTCCTTCTAGCTTCTTGCAGAGATCACCTCTGCAGCTCTCCCCACATACCAAAAACCTTTACACCTGCACCCAATATAGCAATACAGCATCGCAAAGGAATTTGAACCTGCTGTCCATTAAGTGACACCTAAGTAGAAATATATTCTAAGTAGAAAACACAAGCTGGAAGTCCTGTCACTTTTCAAGAAGAAAAACAATTCCTTCACTTGTATTCCAACCAAACACATTTGGAGTTATATGAGTCCATTTACAGAAAAAGCTACAATTCACCTTTACAAATTAAAAGATCACTGGTCTGCATTAAGGCAGGG
>VXBU01009931.1:35521-59939 GCA_013400315.1 Bombycilla garrulus | reverse complement strand
TATATTCTTCTGATATGTCTTCTTGCATGTCAGGATAATGATGCCTTATGATCAGCAATGTCATGTGCTGCTGGTATGCAAGAAGAGAGCCTTACACATTTCATGTCTTTAATCATTCATCACTGCTTCTCAATTTATTTCTGTATCGCGCTGTCAGCTGAATCAAGATAGCTGAATATAAACAATCTGAACCTGTAGGAGAGCAGTGGTGTATCTTGATACAGAAAAAAGCTTCCTTCATCACAACTCAATTATTTCCAGAAAATTATTTTATCTTGGAGAACCTAAGACATCATGTAAAAAGGAAAATATAGATAAAAATCCTACTGATTAAATTATTTGTGTGAAGTTTTACAGTAATATATACAGTTAGATACATGTACAGGTATCACTCTTGAAGAAAATTGAATGGGAAAATAAATGGAAATAATTTAAAAAGGTTTTAAAGTAGGAAGAACTGTTAAAAACAATCAAACAAAAAAAAAAAATCCAGTAATTAAATAAAGTTGGAAATGCATTCAGACATAAGTAGTAGGAGTTTTCATCAGGTGTAGACAGATACACAGCTGACACTTGTATCTGAGGTAGTATAATAGTTTTAGCTGGAACAGAGACAGTTTTTGGTTTGGACACCAGAGTCAGCAGAGAAGCGGGGGAGGAGGTGCTCCATGTGCCGGATTTGAGTTTCTCTTGCAGACCTTGGTGAAGACCATAGTTAAACAGCAGTGCCCCTGCAGCCCATAGAGGGCAAAGACAATGCAGAGATCCACTGGCAGCCCTTGGAGGAAACCCACACCAGAGCAGGTGGGTGCCTGAAAGAAGGCTGTGAACCTGTGAGAAGTTGGTGCTGGGGCAGGCTCCTGGCAGGAACCTGCAGACCTCTGGAGAGAGGACACCACACTGGAGTAGGTTTCCTAGTAGGACTTGTGACCATGTGAGGGACCCATTTTGGAGCAGGCTGTGCCAGAAGGATAGCACCCTGTAGAAGAGTGACCCAAATGGGTGCAATTCTTGGAAAACTTGGAGGAGGTACAGCCTGGGAAAGAGGAAGGGGTGTCAGGAAGGTGTTTTTAAGATAATTTTTTATTTCTCATTATCATGTTCTAGAGTTTTTAATAGAGTTAAGATCCCCAAGCAGAATCTGCTTTGCCCGCGATGGTATTCAGTGAGTGATCTCTACCAAGCCTTATCTCAACTCATGGGTCTTTCATATTTATATTTTATATTTTCTCTTATATTTTCTCTCCCCTGTTCAGTGGCAGAGGGGAGTGATAAGAGAAGCTTTGGTGGATATCTGGCATCCAGGCAGAGTTGACCCACCACAACTGACTGTTAAAAAAGTTCATATGTGAGCAATAAATCTTTGTAGAATGAACTCTAGCCAGAAGGCCTGAAAACAACAGCATACTCAGGCGAGTAAATCAAATATTATGAATTGAGCCTTTTTAATTCTTTTGGGTTGGTTCTCTCAGTTTATCCCTAATTAATTATGATTTACTTAATCATAACCAAGCAACATATCTATCCCTTGAAATATTGCCAATGCTGTCACAGTCAATATTTTTATTATCTGAAAAAATATGAGCTTCTTTCTGAACCTTCTGCTTCTCTGTTGTTTCAATTCAATGTCATTGTAGTTTGCTCCACATTGCAACTATTGCTTTTGAAAAAAATTATTCCATTCTATCTGACCTGTATCTGAGCATTCCAAATATTAATGGTTTTGGTGTAACAATTTGAAAACAAAAATGCACACTGACAAAGTTATAAATAATTTCTACGGAACTACAGTGATTAAGTGCCTGACAAGCCACAAAGGGGACAATGAAAATATGTCAGGTCAGCTCAATATTTCTTAGTGGTTCATAGAGGTTAATGAGGAATGAAGAGAATGTTTTGTAATCAGCACACAAGTGATTAGTTCAATGCCACTCATTCTCAGTAATGAAGAAGAGAATATTAACATTATAAAGATGTTAAGAATGCAAGGGAAGAACTTCTTTTCTGAAGATAATTATGGTTAAAAACTAGGTACACTAAATCCTGGTCCTTCACTCATGAACCTTTCGCTATATTTTCTCTCCTCTGTCCACTTGTAGAAGGAAGGAATAGAGTAGCTTTGGTGGGCAGCTGGTATCCAGCCAGGGTCGACCCAGTACAATATCTTTGTATAATTTTACATTCTGTTTTAGGCAGGAAAAAAAACCCAAAAAACTTTGACGTTGATTTTTAATATATTGCTTTGGAAGACTGACAGATGCCAGTAATAGAATTAGTAAGAAGGAGTACACAAACTGTCCCTGAGATTTCTGGCATAGTGTCAGTGGTTCAATACGGTCAGTGCAAGGGTTAGGCAGTAAAATAAACAGATACTCTTCAGCTTTGAAACATTATTGTAGCTTTCTACAAAGCTTTAAGAAACGAATTCCCTCAAATAAGCATATTAATACCAGCAGACTCTGAATCCTATTGTTTTAGTCTAAAATTCCAGGGAACATTTGAAGAGAACTTGAACTACATTGTCTGCTTGGGAATGCAGTAAGGTGAAGACAACATAACTCTTGAGATCCTTTACAACCTAAATTATTCAATGATCATATGATGAATACCATCAGTAGCATACCATGAAGGAGAACCATGACAAATACTGGCAAAACACCTGCGTATTGCTCAAGGTCTCATTCAATGTATTTCAACATTTCAATGTTCAAAGAGTGTGAAACTCTTTGTAGTCTCTCCATTAAGAAAATATTACAAAAACAAAGAACTGACATTAATATTAGAGAGCACATTTTCTTTTCTCCATCTCAGCTTGACACCACTTTTTACTGAATACACGTGTCAATTGAACACCTACCTCTGGCATTCTGCCTTGATATTGTGTTTGGAAGATTCACAAGAGAAAGTCCAGCAGCACAATGCTAGCCTGGTCATTCATACTACTCACTAGTATGAATGATACTAATCACTTACTATTCGCAGTAACTAGAATTCTCTTCAGAGCTTCACTACATTAGTTCTTCTGAGATATTGGTTCTGAGGGAAACAAAAGTAAGGTGGTAGTGGCAAGTATTTCTTTCTATTGTTGCTCCTTCAAGGATCCTGTTCACCTGTTCACCCCTCACTGATTTTGAACCACCTGAAACCTCCTCTGGTCTCTTCCTTCTTTCCTTCAGTTCTAGATGCTTTTCCCATTATGTTTATCTCATAAGTTCTAGGCAATTTTTGATTTCTAGTAAATGAAATTTTGATTCAGTTATACAATTTCTGATATATTTATGATTTAAATGCAGATATTTTACTGTTTTTCATTACCCTGTGCCTTCTTAGTAGGTATTTTGTATGGGGTGCTACAGAAAGGATCATGGAATGTAAGATTCCATGACACTTCAGCATCTCTCAGACTATCTTAAGATGTGTCATGGTTTAACTGCAGCCTTTAACCAAGTCTCACCCAGCTGCTCACTCACTACCCCACCAGCAGGATCAGTAGAGAATCAGAAGAATAGCAGCTGGCAAACTCATAGGTTGAGATTGGGAGTTTAATAAGAAGGCAAAAGCCATGCACACAGACGAACAAGGAATTCATTCACTGCCTCCCATGGGCAAGCAGGTGTTCAGCCTTATCCAGGAGAGCAGGGCCCCATCATGCACTTACTTGGGAAGACAAATACCACTCCTCAAAACATCCCACCTCTTCCTCCTTATTTCTTCTCCACTTTATCTAGAGAGCATATGGTATGGAATATGCCTTTGATCAGTTGGAGTTACCTGTCCCATCTGTCTCTCCTCCCAGCTTCCTGTGCATCCCCAACTTCCTTGCCAGCAGCACAAGTATGAGGAGCATAAAAGACCATAAAATGCCTTGGCTCTGTGTAAGAGCTGTTCAGTAATAATAAAAACATTTTTATACTATCAAGCCTGTGTTCAACACAAATCCAAAGCACAGCTCCATACCAGCCACTGTTAAGGAAAATAACCTTACCCCAAACAAAACTAGCATGTGTTGTGAATAAAAGGTGCTAGTTTCTCTTGTCTGGGGTGAGAGGTACGAGTATATTTTCCTTTGGAGCAGAATGTGTGAGCAATTACAAACTGGAAAAGTGTGGTCTTCTCTTCATAGGGTACTTTAGCCAGAAGCTGACTCAAGTAAAAAATTGATAATTTCTCATAGGAACTGTAAAGGAAAACAAATGGAAAGATGACAGAAGTATTTTGTTACATCTAGGGAGAATCTAAGGGTTGGTTTTTTGTTTGTTTTTTTTTTTCTTTAAAGGAATAAAAACTTACTTTGTGATCTTCAGGGCTAATTAACTGCAACTGACTTTAGTCATTATGGAGTGGTTTTAGGTCCCCAGACAGGGGCCAGAATTCAGCATCTTCTAAAGAATCATAGTGCAAGCAAAGCTTGCCTCATTCTCTCTCCTGCTCTCTCCTTGGCATACAGCAGCCGCTTTACTAATGCACTTTTGCCCAGCTAACTGCTTGGTCTTGTAGGAAAGCTGTCTTTTTCTGCTGAGACAGCATTCTCATGCACATGCTCCTATGCTAAAAGGTCAAAAAAGATAGAGAAGATAGAGAACCAGGGAGCACGCAGTCAGATTTACTGTGTATCTGCAAAGATTGGTAGATACGTTATGAAGAGGAAAGGGAGAAAATGTAAGAGATGTGAGTCTTACTCTCTTTTAATTTTAAGCCTATTTTATAATGTATCTATGATTCAAGCTGATAGATTTTTCCCAAGAAGCACACAAAAAGTTATAATGAACAATAATTTTAGTTTATTATCATGACTCTTAGAATTGGTTATGGATAAGGCTGTATTGTTTCCATCCAGATTCTTCAGTCTAGTCTGATTCGGGAATAAGTATATGAGACAAAACTCTAGTTTAAAATAAAGAACAGAAAGTACTTAATTTTAATCAGATAACATTTTAGTGTTGTTTCTATTGGAAAGGAGAATCATTTAAGATCTATAAGAACTCTCAGAGAATAGAGTTACATTTCCCTCTACAAAGCTGCCTTCCAGACTTTACAATTCAGCACAGTGAGATGGAGTGAGTCTATGTCAAGAACACTCTTTCTGGTCAGAAAAAGCAGATAACTCATGATTCAAAGTGTCAGTTTTTTCTTGTATAAAGCCAAGCTACAGTTAGTAGGTACAAATAATGGACTCATAGAATGATAGATTATCAGATTAGAAGTGGCCTCAATGATCCTGTAGTCCAACCTTTCTTGGCAAAAGCAAAACATAGATAAGATGGCACAGCATGCCCCCAGCTGAGTCTTAAAAGTATCAAGCATTGGGGAATTAACCACTTCCCTGAGGGCATTATTCCAATGGTATTGTGAAAAATTTTCCTCTTCTGTCCAGTCAGAATCTCCCCAAGAGAAACTTGTGCTCATGACCCCTCATGTTTTCCTTGCAAAGTCCATGTGACTCCTTGCAAACTTCTTTGTAGCCATCCTTTAAACAGTGGGACAGGGTGACAAGGGTCTCCCCAAAGCTGCCTTTTCTCAAGATTGAACAAACCCATTTCTCTCAGCCTGTCCTCATATGGCAGGTTCTCAGTCCTTGGGTAATCTTTGTGACCCTTCTCTGAACCCTCTCCAGCCTACCAATATACCTTTTGCTTGAGGCCAAACCTGAAAACAGTAATGCACGTGTGATGTGACAAGCACTGAGCAGAAGTGAAAAATGTTTTTTATCTCTGCTGGGGATGCTATTGTTGTTGCACCCCAGAACCCTGTTGCCTTTCTTTGCCATAGCAGCTGCACACTCTGCTCATATTGAACCTGATGCCCATTGGAACCCCCAGATCCCTTTCCACAGAGCTGCTCCCTGGCCATGTAGATCCCAAACAGTTCTGCACTCCCAGGCTCTGAGCTGAAACCATCTTTTTGGAGTTAGGTAGTAATCTAGACTTTATTTTGAAGACTGTGATTTTAAATGGAATTTCCATGTATCATCCAGAAATCCACAGATGTGTCTGCAGTGGGGTATCACAGAGAAGGTCCTTCATCTTTCTGCTGGAAAGAGATCTCCACATTGCAAATGAGAACTCTAGAAAAATAGTGGACAACTTCAGCCATGACTGAGATGAGAAACCAAGAAATAGCTTTATAAGCACAAGCAGTGTAGAGAGTGGGCCTGATGAATTGAAATATATGACAAACTTTCACCTTGCAGATCTCTAATTAACTTAATAAGGAAGTTCAAAAGCTCTCAGAGGACTAAAAATTGTCTTTCCAAAATTTTGACATGGAATACATTGATCATAAAATGCTTATTTTTTAATTAGTCTAGAAACAGTTCCTTGCTATTCAATGTATCAAAAGTTGCTAGCAATTTGGCAGAATAAATGAAACATACACTTAGCTGGGATTCACAGACCTGAAATTGGATTCAGCCTGGGTAATTGATGTTTTTCTGGGAATTAGGGGTGGATTTCATATCATCTAACTCTGGGCTTATACTCATGTGCATATTTACATCTGAATGAGTATCTTTTATTATGAATGAAGAAATCAAGATTTTCTAGTTTATGTCTGAGAGGTAAATATATCACCATTAAGGGTATCTAAATGAAAGTGGTGAGGTAGGAATCAATAAAACACCTAGAGGGCTGGGACTTGAGAGACAACTTTTGAAGGGGATGCTATCACCTAGTTTAGACATCTTCTGTTTAGTGTGCTGAGAGCTGTGAAATTCAAACATGTTTGGATTCATACTTACAAGACTGCAGGGTGGATTAAAGCTGTGGTTTCAATCTGTTTCAGGCTAGTGAAACAGATATGATGCCATGAATTGTTCTTAAGCTGACATCCTTTTGTGTAACCTGTCCTTACCACTGATGATGAGAGAGAATTCAATAGAAAATGTTCCTTCAGAAGTTTTGCAGATTAAATATCAGATAATAAAACACAAAATAAAATTGCCATGTGTTTAAAGTAATTGTACTTTAGTTGAATTATCGTCTCTGCTTCTGAAAGAAACTCCTTAGTACTCTCTGGTTAAAGAAATTTCTAATTAACTAGAAAATTTTTAATCTGACATTTCTTGTGATCACATGACATTGAAAACCATTATTATTTTTTAATTCAGAGTTACTGGGCTAACATATATTTTAATTAGCTCATTTCTTAGTTATGTTTCATTCTACTTTTGGTTCATACAGATTGTTTAATACACATTAATTAAATTATTTATATTGGTTGGGGGGGTTGTTGGTTTGGGGTTTTTTTGTTTGCTTTTTATTTTTTAAATGAGATTAACCCTTCTAAAATCTACACGTGGAACCCAGAGCAATTTGACTAAGAGTGCATCTTTTAAGACAGTGCATCATCCATCTGATTTTGGAGTACTGTTTCACAGGACAACTAAAATCCTTTTACTGTACACAACAGATTATGAAAGTTCTTTAGAATACTTTATGGGGAAAACCAGTCATTTTCAAAATCTCACTTGAAGAGGTGCTTTTCATTCATTCATACTAAGTTCATTAATTTAGGTTAAATAATTTCACCATTAAGGATACAAACTGAGTTTAAATTAGACTGCTGCCAATTTTGAGTCAGAGGATATTGTAACTTTTTTTTTTTTTTAATTAAACTGAAAATGTGTAGGTCTTTTTCACATTTTCTTTTACCTTTCATAAAGATACAATAATTTCAAGTGCCTGCTGATCTGTTCTAATCCCTTTTTCATACCTAAGCATTGCAAACTTTGAAGAGCCATCAATGATCATCAACAAATTAATAACCTTTTAAAGAAGAAAGAAACAAAATATGGTTCTGGACAGATCAAATGAGCCTAGAAGAGCTTATCAAGGCACATTCCCAGGAAAGTGCAAAAATAAAATGACAGGGTGGCTTGTTGCAGTGACTGATTACAAGTGTTGTCAGATGCTGGAAATCTGTAGGAGGGCATTTCAAGTGGATCCCAGGTACCATAAAACCAAGATAAAATAGTATCAGAGATAGCATAACAATGTCTCTCCACATGGCCCCTAATCTAAGGTGAGTACTCTGGGAAAATTCCCATGAAAAGACTGAAAGGTCACCTCTCCTGGTGAAGAGGGTATTCGGAGAAACATATAAAATCGAATTACTTCAGCCCTATCAATGGTCTAGAAACTTTGTAATGGAAAGTTTGTATTGTATTTTTTTTTGTTGTATTTTGCATAGACAATAAAAAAAATCTTTTCTTGCTAAACATCGATCTATCTATCTATCTATCTATCTATCTGCATATATAATAACTCCCAAATAAAAAAAAAATATTCTGATTCAATACTGAAATTCTACTCTACGTAAATTAGGGGAGTTTTTGTCAAACAAGTGAACAAAAAAATATTTAGGAAAGCTTCTTCAGGAACATATTATAATATGGAATTTAGAAGACCTGGAGTGAAATGCGTGTTATAGACAGTAAAACAGGAGTCTTGAAACAAGACTTTTTTAATGAAGAAGAAATCACATGCATCCAGAAATAGCGTATTTTCAATCCATTGTTGTTTAAGAATAGTTCTGTTTCTTATGTGGAAATGGACACATTACGTTAAAAATTCAACAGGAAAATTCCATCTTTTAAAATTAAACTGGCAATTTCATTAAAAATTTATTTTGGTTACAGTTGTTTCATATGGATAAAAGTTTATGGTTGTTTCATTATATTTTATTGTTGAGTTCTGAGTAAGGAAGTGTCAAAAATAAATGTTAATATATAAATAAATATTAAGCTAACAGTTCCAAATACACCTTTCTTTTGCAAGAGTATCGGAATTTTAAAAAATACTAATTGGTTTCTTCAGGCCCTCAGTGCTCTTCTAGTCTTACTGAAAATACGTACTGATAATTTAAAGATTTTCTTGGCTGAAGTATGTATGTACAGGTATATGTATGTATATGAATGTGTTTGTAAAGGAAGCTGCACCTGCTGATAAAAAAAGAAATTAAAAATTCAAACTTCACTTATAAAAATTCTACTTCCTGAATAGATTTATTTTCTTTATACATGTTGGAATATAAAAGAAAAATACAGAAGGTGAAATTATAATTATTAATGAGGACATAAGAAAAGAGACTGTAAAAATAATCTAGTCCATGAACACACTGAAATTACTTGGTAGTGGAAAAAAGATAATTTTGAAAAGTAGTGGCAGAATTTATTAATATCTTCCACTAGAGTACATGGGACAATAATAAGAGAAAGTCAAATCCCACACCTCAGGCTTTATGAATGAAGTTGTTGCTGGTAGTATTCAAGGATTACGTACATAAAAACTCTGGTATAAGAAACAGAATATTTTTTTAAAAAGTACTGCTTTCATCCATCTAGATGAGTACAAGTAATTAAATTTGAGCTGCTAAAGCATTGAAAAATGAGAGATTATTCTCTAGAAAATATTGTCTGGAGTACGCAATGACTGACCCGTTGGAGTAGAAAAGGCACCATAGGAAAGGAAAAGAAACTGTTACATTTACAATGCAGGCAACCCCCACTCCTTCCACTACAGAAGTATTTTGACTTGGGAATAATGAGATATATCCAAGTGAACTTTCTGCTTAATGCACATTTGTTAACTTTTAAGTGCTTTGAACTGTAACACTTTAAAGGGCTTGGAAGGATTTCTGCCTCTTTACTGCTTTACTGAAGATCAAAAATACTTCCTTTCACTGACAGATAGTTCTGACATTGACAAGAAACTATGTGCATCACTTGGCCAAGTGCATTTCGAGTTCTCAGGAAGCCTTCAAAAAGCTCTCTTTAATGATCCATTGCTCAAAGTCCAGTTCAGCTGAGTGATATACACATCTTGGGTGTATGGTAATAAGATCAGTGTTCTCAAGTTATAAAATATTTACCCCCAAAAGTGACATGTGTTCATGTATTTCCAGCCTAAATGCACTCAAGTGATCACTTTGTAACCTCAAAACATGCCCAAGCAATATTAGTCTGCTAGGGATTTTCAGGAATTTTCATTTGTAACTTCTCACTAAAAGGAAGCCCAGTACAGAATCAGAAAGCCCTTTACCACCAAAATATATTTTGACTATAGATAATTTATAATGAATTATAACTATGTACTTTGTGGTACTTAACACTATTATTGATGAAATATTTTATCAATATGTGTCATAACTAAAATTGATGTCATGCTTCACTACAGGAATTTCAATTAAATAATTTCTGTCCATAATCATCAAAAGATTGTATAATGTAAAAAAATGCATTTTTTGAAATTGAAAAAAGAAGGAAAAAAGTAACATTGCATTTACTGTCTCTAGATCTGTTAGAAGATGATGTTTTTATATAGCTAGATTTTCAAAGAAGTAAAGAGAACAGATAATCAAAACTTTGAGAGAAGAATGTTTATGTGTGTGCGTGTGTGTGTCTGTATACAAATATACCAGACAGCAAAGTGACAGAAGAAATCCGACAAGAGTTTCTCTTAAGACTTTTAAATTCTCTGTAAGATTCCCTATCAAAGTCTTTCCCTATTTTGCTCATCTGTGTTAATGACGTGGTTTTCAGTAGCAATTCTGGCAACTTTAAAAAATATGTTGCACTAAGGCGAATTTTTGAGTCTTTCAAAATAGAAACAAGTAATGACAGAAGCGTACCAGGACTTGGGACCTCTAGAAGAGCTGGGATACTTAGTCTTCTACTGGCTTTTTATTAGGTTTTGGCTTCCAAAACTTTTAGATTTTGAACCTGAGAAGAATTTGAACGATGAATCTTTTTAAGTCCCTAGACTTGTCCAGGTTTTGCTGAACACCATACAAAAACTACTTGTATACCTTTTCTTCCATTCATAGACTGCTGCTTAAATTTCTAAAGTGAGAACTTTTTTAACAATTTTGCTCTGTGTATATACAGTACCTTGACCATCTATCTTCATAACTTTCTTCTCTTTTAGCTTCACCTTCAATTGAATGCCCTTACAAATGTACTTGGAAAGCGGTATGCTAAAATTAAAAAAAAAAGGTGAAATGCTTGTCAGAAAAGTGTCATGATAATCTGGGTGCTCATTTACCTATCCTTTTTTCAGGTCACATCATAAAAATGTTCTAAACAACATGAAAAAAGTACAAAAAATATTTCAAACTAGGCAACATAAAATGTACTGCAATGTCTAATAACAGTGAAATGATGAAAACTATGTGTTAAAGTGCTAAAGACCATGAAATAGAGATTTGATAAAAATATGAGCTTTCCTTTTCTTTTGATGCACAAAATTTTACACAGGTGGCAGGGCTTTACCAATTGATTTTTGTAACTAGCTTTTCAGTTTTCTGGAGCAATCAGAATTACTTCTATGGAAAACACGCTCCTAAATGGTGAGAAGAAAATGGTATTAGATTGTCAGCAGGAATGTTATTAGATAATGTTGCTTGCTCATTTCTTCTTTATCTTGTACTGGCTTTCATGAGCTTAACTAAAGCACAAGGTATTAATGTTAATATGATACTTTGATACATATCAAATTAATTTTAATAACTGATAGCTCATTATTGTATTAGTTTCTTTATGTAGTCTGAGTTACATTAACAATGAAAAAATTTGCAAGTAGAATTTTATTCTCCTGTTTGGAAGAATTTGTAAATTGTGTTTGTACCTGTTGAGCTAAATATTATTGTGCAGCAAAGATATAAAATATAAACCCTAATCTATTAAAAAACACTTTCTACATCATAATTTCTAGATTTGCTCTCCTCTCTCAACACAAAGAACATTGTTTGAAGTCCTGTGTCTGATCTGTGACTACCCCCCTATGAAACATAATTTTCTTAGAAACATTACTGCAAGAGTACGTAACATTTTATGTACTGTGAGCTCAAAACTAAATTCATATTCCACATTTAGATACTATTTGAGGAATTTTCATATTATTTTATTGTTTCCTTTGGTGCATCAAGTTGCTGTTTAAAAGACTAAAATATCTATCCATTTCTTATTTGAAGGCTGTGAATATTCTCCAATGTTCCTGAAAAAAACCTTAAAGATCGGATTCTAAATTATTTGAAAGGCACACGAATAGCTAATTATAGTGTGCCGTAATTTTAATCATTGTGTCAAGAAGTATTATAACGCCATAAAAGCATCTTGGAAGAGTCTTGCTATAAAACTTTTAGTGGAAAATTCAGATGTCCAAGTTACTTTGTCTCACCCCAGTTCCAGGCCATCCACGTGGCAGGACCAATGTGGAATCTAAGGGCTAGAGATATTTGTGCAAAGAACAGCTGTCATATTCTAGTTCATACTCTATATAGAGCACTGCTGTGGGAATGAGGAGATTGTGGAGGTGTGTGTTGTGGCTTGTTAGGCCACAACAAGTATTGAGCATTGAGCATTGAGTACTGTGTTGTGGCTTCTGAGCCAGCCCCTCTGAGGAGTTTGCCATGGGAGCTGAGAACTTATTGAAGTGCACTGTATAATACAAGCATAACAGTTCTTGACACATGGTCTGGTGTATCTGTTCAGTCTGATGAGAATTTTTAATGAACATCACACCCTTTACCCATGGATCATTGTACCTGGTGTGTGCCACAAAGGTGGGGAATTGTCACGATCCTTCTTTTGTATAGGGGCATGAGTACTTCTCATCAGATTTGTATTTCTGACCATCCTTCAAAACATAACTGGAAAAAATACTTTGTTAATATGGTAAAAATATAGCAAAAATAAAAATGTAACAGATATAATAAACAAAAAGCTCAAAATCACACATTTTCTTCTACTTGAAGACCTTTGGTATAATCCACTAAAAGAGATCTTTCTTTCTCCCTGCTCCTGTACTTATGATCCTAAAAAATAAAATTTGGGCCAGATATGTCCACATTTATTATTGTCTCATAAGACTCATTTAGTTTTGCTTGCTCACAAAGAGCAAGTTCTATGCTTTAACCTCAATTACAAATTATTAGAAAGTACTAAGCTATGTTTATATAGAATGCAAAGGCCACATTGTGAAAAACCTGATTTCAGAATTTCAGCTGCCTTACAAGTAGTTTAGGACCTAGCCAAGCACCAAGAGAATGTAAATTGACCCTTCTTGCAGAGGAAGAAGTCAATAATTGCATAACCATGAGAGAATCTATATAATACTGAAAGATCGTGTTTGGTTGTAAAATAAAGGCAGGTTTACAAATTCTAATAGCATTACATGAAAGTAAATCTGTGGGGCTGCATTGTATCTGAGTCTAAATCAATTAAACTATGAATATATTTTACATGTTTAACTACTCTGGGCAAGATGAGAACAATTTTTGTACATTATGTAAGCACTAGATGAATATTAATATATTTTTACTAATATTTAGGAATTTCCCAACTGGAAAAGATCCTATTGCAATGCTTCAAAAGATAAAAATAAAGTAGAGGTTATTTAATACTAGATATATTTGCAGGTACAGGTAGTAAAAAATTTGTTTCGTTTAAGCCAAATTTGGTGTCTAACATTTCTTATGTCTGATATGGGCACAATAGAAAAAACAATACAGTTTTTATTTTGGCTTTGTTTTATTGTGCTTTAAGGTGAAAAATAAAGTTTCTACCATTTCTGTTTTTGCATAGAAACCTGGCAGTACGTTAGGATAGGTGACAGTGTGAATAAAGTATAACAGTTTGCTTAGTACACAAAATTAGGATGCTAACTGTGAATATAAAGCAATATGTTGAAGAATCGTTAGATAAATGCAGAACAGCGTTATTTACCTCAGACTACTCTGACAATTGGGAAAAGTTTCCTTTGTATCTCCCTGTATTTTAGCTGATAAAGCAATTAGTCTTCTCTGAAATTAAACATTCTGTGTCCAAATGTTCCTTGGGAAAAGAACTTGCCTCCATAAAATATTTTATTCCAGAAAAAATAATAAATCAATTGAGCAAATACATTTAAACAATATCAAAATAATTTACTACATTTTCAGTTCTATTGCATTTTTTTAAATTTTCATCTAGCTTTTAATGCTCAGTATTTTTGAAGTAATTTTTCATAAATATTGAGCATAAGCAGTCACTTTGTCATTTGTCTCATGTTATTTTGGGCATTGATTAAGTAAAAATTTCAATTGAATAATGATAATATGTAAACTTTTGTACATTATTATGTAGGATTTTCTGAGTATATCAACTTCTTTTTGCCCTCAAAATTGCCACCATTCTTTTGTGCTATGAAAGAACTTAATGAAACAAGCATCAGACAATGAAAGTATATCCTTTTTTACTAATACTGCTGTTGGTAGAAAACTGTGAAAAAGTCACACTGTAATTTGTAACAAGTTATAGAAATACAGAATGGTTGAGGCTGAAAGGAGCTTCTGGAGGTCATCTGGTCCAACACCCTGTTCAAGCAGAATTATCTACAGCTTGTTGCCCCAGAATAGATTCAGAAAAAACAAAAGGAAGAAACATCCACAAAACTTCACAGAATACACTTTCTTCTTTCTCGATGCAAAATGCTATTTGTTTTTGCTTTATTTCTTTCCTTTCTTTTTCCCTTTGATGTTTTTATATCTTTTGACACAAGATGAAATTTCCATGAAACTAGAGGCAAGAGTT
This sequence comes from Bombycilla garrulus, assembly GCA_013400315.1. Lineage (NCBI taxonomy): Eukaryota > Metazoa > Chordata > Aves > Passeriformes > Bombycillidae > Bombycilla > Bombycilla garrulus. The sequence goes on along the minus strand of VXBU01009931.1, from coordinate 45,373 downwards.
CTGCTATGTATTTCAAACAAAAAGAAAGGATTTTTTTTTTTTGCTTTTTCAACTGTTAAATAATTTAAGTTTTCAATGTAGAGGTGAACTTCATATTTTTTTGCCTCCTCTAAATTTGCCCCAGATTTGTAGCCCTCCAGATGTAAAGACTTTGCTTGTTGGCACCAACTGCATTAGTTGATACAGCAAAAATGTATATTTTACTCATGCAATTTCCTCAAGAGTAAACTCAGAAATGTCTCTGGGACCAACAGAACCATTTGAAAAAGAAGAAAATTTGAACTTATTTTACTAGTTGAACGTTGCAGAAGTGGATGTCAAGGACTTGATTTATACCATGCAACAGAAGACAATTTTTGAGGTGCCTATATTTACAGCGAGAGAAATTTATAGAAAGTCCTTAGGCTGCTCCTGGAGTCAATGAAGGCAGTGCATTATCTAAAAAAGCAATCAAATTATTGGGCTAATTTTTATCCTTTTTTTTTTTTTTTTAATTGGCTAAACAGTAAAGGGGCTCTGGGGCTCATTAACCTTATTTAGGTTAGCTTAATCTATGCTGAAAGTTAGCTTTATGAACAAGGTACATATTAATTAATAAGTTAAATATACACGGTCATATTAAATCAGTGTGGCTATGTGAATACTGTGTCTATAATCATAAATTAGACAGAGACAACGCCCATTCTCTGGACCATGTGAAATGGCATAGCACTGTTTATACCCACTTTAATAAACTTTCTCCTCTTCCAAAAAAGACCTGTCTCTGCCATTTATTGCAGTGGCCTCTAACTCTTGATATCTGTGAAAAAACTCACCAGGAATGACCCAAGAATATGTGATTCCTGGAGAGAACAAACCTATGTTATAGGCCATACTAGCATTTTACAGCTTGGACACTCATACCTGAGAAGTAGCTCAACATTTCAGCACTATACTCATAGATTCCAGGTCAGATTTCCTAAATATTAATCTGGGACTGCAGAGCATGCGAATTTTCTTAATAAAAGTCTGTGACTTCCAACCCTGAAATCTTTTTTCAACATATTTCTTTGTAAAATCGATTACAGTTCCTCATCTCAAAACACAGAAGTATTTCACATAGGGTGAACAGTAGAGCCCTGACATAGGGATATGCAAACTGGAGTCAATGTCCCTTTATTTTGTCTTTATCCACCACCCTAGTGTGAAAATTCAGAAATGACCTTCTAAAAATATTCATTAACAATTCTCATTTCAATATATATTNAAAATTTGAATAGACAAGTAATTTTACAAGGATAATTTCAGAAACATATGCAGAGGTGTCTTTGATACCCTCAAGGATTTGGTTTTGTAATTAAATGGAAGTCCTAATTACATGTTTTGTAAGTGAGAAATTTTCTAGTTGCTCCTCTCTGTACTGCAATTTTTGTAAAAATTTCTTATCCTTTCAGCTATAACTCACTGTGTTTTGGATTCTTACATATTCATGAATTTAAATATACCAATTTGAATAAAATTATTTTCATTCAACTATAATAGAAAAAAAAAGATCCTTACTGTCATACCTCAAAAGCACAGGAGAAAAAAAATATGGGTTGAACAAGGACATAGAGTTTTGAAATAATTTATTTCCATCCAGTTGTACTAGTAACCGCTATCTACTTTTAGTGAATACTGCTCACTCCTGATGTTATGTTTTGCTTAACTTCTTTTTTTGTTAGTGATGTACTAGGCTTAATTTTTTTTTTTTCACCTTGGTGCCTTCAAGAGTATAGAATTGCAGATCTAAGCCCTTCCCCACCCCCAAAACAAAAAACTTTACTTATTCTTTGTACTACTTATCCCTGTAGTTCAGTCATTAAGTAACCAAAAAAAGTAAAATTCAGTTAAAAATCCTGAGACCTGTCCTCAAAATTTTGTCATCTATGATTCTCTTCTTCCCTCTTCCTCTTTCTACCTCTACCTCTTCCTCTTGTCCTGTGTTTTTCAGTTTGTTGGTTTTCTACCAGTTAATCTAATTCTGCTTTCCTAATTTTGAATAACACTCAACCCAGTGCCCTTCAAACTAATTTGAGGACAGATCAAAGCATTTCTGAATCTCTCATTAAATGATATCTCAAAACATTTTCACTAATTTTTTCTTCTAGTCAAAAGGAAAATACCAAAATTACAAAAATGTTGTAGACCAGAATTCGGTTTCTTAAGGAATTAAGTTCATTATCTAACACTCTAATAGCAGTTGACTGGAATTAGATACCTAGGAACTTGGAGTCCTTGATATGATACCAAGTAAACCTACATTTTTATTACTCATTACAATTATCCTAGTTTATGAACTATAAATTTAGACTGTAAATTGTGATAGTATAGAAGAAGTTTTTATTACCTCGGTGTACAAATATTGCCTCCCTTGAGACTTCTGTCAATTAATTTTAATTTCTGTTTAAAACACAATTTTAGGGAATAATTTATTCCTCATTTTATGGACAGTGGAGATTTAGATGAAGAAAGGAGCAGGAAAGAGGAAACTTTGTGTGTTAAAATTAATTGCTGTTAGCTGATAAATCATTATGAAGGTTAAAAAAATATTTGTTGAATTACAATGTTTACTCTTATCTTTGTTATTAATTTAGTAGATTAGTACACTTCAAAACAGCCATTACAAGATGAAAACAAGAGATAAGCTGTTGAAGTCCTTCCAGTCCATTACGGCTGAGATGTTTCCTCGTATTACACAATCTGTGTAGTCAGAAATGTTTATAGAAACTTGCCTCTTCGGTGTAGATTATTAGTTTTCTTAATCTTAAGTAATCTTAATTTTTTTTTATAGTAGTTAAAAAATAATATACTCAGTTATCTTCTCTAAGTACATATAAGAATTTGTATGTCTGTCTGTGTCCATGACGACTTTGAACACTGATTTTAAAAATTAATTAAAAATTTTCGTGATGGGATTCAGCTAAGACACAGTCCTGCTCTTATAGAGTTAATAATAACATAAACCAAGAAACATTGCATATTGTGAGGAGAAACACCCATGAAAAAAAACTTGAATAATCCATTGAATTTGCAAAATGCTTCTTAAGATGTGTAAGATGATATTATTTCAAGATTCCAAGTAATTAAAAAAAAATCCAAAAAACAACAACAAAACACTCAACCCTCTTGCAAAAACTTCAACCCCGAAAGAAACCCACAATCCAAATAAAAATAAAATAAAAAAATAATTACGGAAAATTGCCATAGCCTTGGTAACAGTCATGGAGGACAAAACTATTTAAGATGATGTATGAATTAACAATGACAGCTTTTCTAGCATTTACTACAAAACCAGAATTTATCTGCCAAACACCATAATAAGCACACCTGTATATGTCACGTACAAAAGAATCCCTTTACAACACGTGAAGCGCTAGAGTTACTTTAGCTCTACATGTATTTGTAATATAAACTGCAATGGAATTTGAAGAGCCTTTGTCATGTTTTTGTTCCACACACTGGGCATTGAAGCAACCCTCATGGAACATCAGAACATCCATAGAACATCCCCTAAAAGCGGACTACAGAACACAAAACTTTGGAGAAAGAGGCAAGTTATTGGATTTTTTAAATGACCACTGGAATAATTCCTCATGAGAAACTGCAGATATTCTGGGTCCACCAATACACAACAGACTGTAGGTACTGAAGCCATCTGCTCCAAAATCTGTCCATCTTCTTTTAACTCCACAGAATCAAACACCTCATATGAAACATTTAACTTTTCTAAGTTAAAAATAAAATTTAAAAAAAAGTCACATTTATTGAAAGGTTGCATTTATTTTGTTTGTATGTTTTTTTGGCGTCTTTCAGTTTTGCTTTGGAGTCTGCACAGTGCACTAGGTAAAGATTTGTTTGTCATTATCATCACCTGTAAATAAATGACACCTTAAATCCTACTTGAGCTGTAATTTCTTTGATGGATATAAATGCTCCAAGGTAGAGTAGAACAAAGTATGTTCCTGAGTATGTTACAGTTTCTTGTCCAGTGATTTATAATAACCATACAAAATGAAGTTTATACCCTATAAATTCCAACACATGTTTATCTTCTGAACTTGTTTAGTTTCTATGACATGCCAAAACAAATCACTTGTACTGCTACATTAAAATTGGAATTTACTGTTCTTTTGTTCTTTTCTCTTTTGCAGACAATGCAGCAAGCTCCAAAGATTAAATAAAGATCAATAATGAAGCTCTACACAATTAGAGCTTTGAAGTACAAGAACTTTGGAAATAATATTAATGCATGTAAAATAATTGTGGAAAATAATAAATCAAAACAGTGCTGAAATCCTTGAATTTATTAATCAAAGATTGAAAAATGACTGACTCAAATTCAACTTCTGTTCCTTAAAATTAACTCCACCTAGCTAAGAAAACAATGTATAGAGGAAAAGTGGAAATGACAACCATGATTTGGCTGTAGTACATTATGGAATGTGCTGTATAGATAATATACTAAATATAGCACAGATGTAATGATGCAGTGGCAAAGCACACTGACTTATATTTCTAGTTGAGGTTGCTTTGGCTATGTTATTTGGGAAACTGTACTATCTTTTGGAACCATGGGTCATATGGTTTAGACCATTCAATTAAATAAAGGATTAGGTATGGTGGATGGTAGTATCTTTACATTCTGAAGCACTTTTCATGTGTTTATACACAAATTATTATTTTTTCCAAGTAGTAAATTCTGTACTAACAAAGAAGAGTATTTAAAAAGAACCCTAACAACAGAGTACATGGCAATACAAATGGATGAGAAAATTCTGAAAAATAAGAGTTATATGTAATGACATTTTAACAGAATATCTTCCTAGGTTCCAGCTAAAGACAATTCAGAAAACTTTTGAGCAAAGGATGGTGTGCTCTGGTCATAATCTTAGGTGTATTTTATTTTCATGAATTGTTTCCAATGGTTTTAAACTGCTGTAACTTTCTTTCTTCAAGGACTTTAATATTTTAATTGTGTATTTTCTGAAGAATCTGCTTTCTTTTTCATCTTGAAGTTGGTCAGATCTTGTTCATTGAAACCCATCTTCTGTTGGAAAAGTAAACATTGTTTCCTGTTTCTCATGTTTCTTTCTTTTCCCCTGCCAATTGCTTCTTTTCCAATCTCAAGTGTGTTAGTTTAATTTCTGCGTACATAGAAGTTGGCTCTCAATTATCTTTGACATTTCTTTTAAGTTTTTCTATTTCTTTCTTTTCTGTGTCAGAAGTACTGGCCACTGTATTCAAGGATTTTTTTAACTCTCCAGAAGTTGAACACTCCAAGTATGAAAAGAATGGCACATAAAATAGCTAAAGACTACATTGCAGTACAAGAACCCAGGCAAATTTTTAAGTTGTAAAGTGTAATATTAGCTTTGATCATTTGTGACCATATACTACAGATATCTTACTTTCTAAAAAACATTTTTTTCCTTATTAAAAAAATATATCTATTTCCTTTTTGTGCATTTTTTATTTTGGCATTTGGTCAAAATATTTGAGAATTGCATTATCCTATAACTTTGTCCTAATATATGAGTCAATTTCACCTCTCCTGCGATTTTATGTGAGTATTGTTCTAATTGTCAACATAACTCCAGCTTTTTGCTATGGTGTGGGAGGAGAAATATTGTTCTTGCATTCGCTCTTATGACAGCTGACATTCCAGACTGTGCACACTTCTGACTTTGAATTAAGCTTATTACCCTAAATTGATGATAATGTACTTTCAGCTATAGGTAGAATAATTTTAGTTTCATTTCTTCTATTCAGCACAGAATATAGAATACATCATATCAATCTGACTTCTTAAGACAAGGGCAACCTTATATCAAAGTCTTGGTTCAGAGAAGATAAAGGTTTTTACCTAGTAGCAGACCTAGTTTGAAGGCATTCTAAAAAGAGAAAGAATCATTGAATGGTTTGGGTTGGAAGGAACCTTAAAGATCATGTAGCCCAACCTCTCTGCCATGGGCATCTTTCACTAGATCAGGTTGCTAAAATCCCCCTCCAGCTTGACCTTGAATATTTCCAGTGATGCTGCATCACAACTTCTCTTGGCAACTTGTTCCAGTGTCTCACCACCCTCAGTGTGAAGACATTCTTCCTGTACTTTCTGTCATCTTTCAGTTTCAAATCATTCCTTCCTTTCCTGTCCTTGCTGGCCCTTTTAAAAGTCCCCCTTCGTCTTTCTTGTACAGCCTTTTTAGCTGACAGAAATCTGCAATAAGGTCACTAGAGTCTACTCCTCCAGGCTGAACAACCTGGAAGCTCTTTCAACCTGTCTTCATGGAAGATATGCTCCAACTCTCAGACCATATTCTCTGACCATGACTCTGGTCATTTTCTGACCATGGCTCTCCAACAGGTCTATATTTGTACCCAGGACCTCAGGGCTGGATGCAATTTAATTATTTCATTGTAAATAAATACAGTATAAAAGTATTTAATAAAGAGAAGGTGTTAAGTTAAAAACATAAAGCAGAAGTAGCCCAACAAACCTTCTGGACTGAATTTACTACAAAATGCTACCCATAAAACAAACCTAACTGTATTGATGTAAACACTTCTAAACAAAACATAGACTCCTATTTAAAAATGAGGCTAAATTTTAATTTTTATCCCACTTTCATCACTTCACATTGTGTATATTACAAAAATAAATATTCGTGCTTAAATTCCACTGACATAATTTTATCTGTGCTTTTTCGTGGACAGAAGATAAAGTCATGGGTGCTGTGGCACTAAGAGCACTTTGCCATATTTACTACAATTTAATTAAAAGTAAGATAGGAAAAGCAAATAAAATTATCTAATATAAACATCAACAATCCACTACACTTTTTTTTAAAAAGGTTCATTATTATTTAAAAATATTTCACTTATGAGTAATAGATTAATAAATTTCCTTAGAATAAAACATGAACATCCATTTAATTCACAGTATACTCTAATAACTTGTCTGTCTGAATAAAACTACACAACACAAGTGAAGCCAGACAGTATTTACGTTCCTCTTTGCCATAAACTCAAAAGGCTTAAGGAAAATCAAAGCCTTTCTGAACATGCTCTTCCTGCAAGGTCATCTTTTCTTACTGCTTTTTCAACTTCACAAACATTGCTTTCAATCCATCATATTAATTAGACTTCGGAACAGAATTTGAAATGTTCTCATGCAAAGACAGAAGTCACAAAGTCTAAGATGTCAAAAATATTTTGAATTAACTGCAAAAGTACTGATGTCAGGAAAAGAAGAAATTTGATGTCAGTGCCATGACAGGAACTACTGCAAATGTGCTTACTTGAAGAAATATTGAGTATTTTTGATGGGAAATCTTCAGGTCAAAATTATATGGAAAGTATATCAAATAGACATGCAAGAGAGAAGTGCAAACACAGTATTTATGACAGATGTAAGGGTGTTGAGCTGTGCATAGCTGGTTTCAAGAGCAAGGTTTCAATTCAAGAGCAAAAACATTGACTTGAAAAGGTATAAACCTACTTAAACCTAAGAAAGAGCAAAACAGATCCTGCAGCTTGGAAACATTGACCCTCAGGCCATTTCAAACAGCAACAGAGTGCAACCAACTTACCAGCAAGAGTCTGGTCAGCTCCTAAGGTGTTCCTTAGGAGGTGATGAAAATATTAAAGCTCGCCTTTAGAAGTTACTAGTTTTAACTTTCTATTATGAAGTCTTGTCCAGTAGATGCTGCCTTTTATTTTTATGTTTAGCCAACATAAACATGCTAAAACTCGACAAAGCTTGATGCCCCAGAGGAGGCACTATCAAAAGGGATTTTGCACATCATATTAAATATCATAAATTCACATCTGTTAAAAGCACTTTATTTAGCATAAAATAATTTTAAACTGGAAACCAAATATCATTTGTTCTTACCAGACTTTTAAAAGAATGTACATAATTTGGCAAAAGCCTTTTTCTTTTTCCTACTCCCTGGCTCCTTTTTCAAAACAAAGGGGAACAAAAAATCATTAAAAATACCAAAGACATTGTGGGGAGAGAAACACAGTGATGTTTATGGTTCAGGCTCATTACTACAGGCCAGCAATAGCACAGCAGACAGAAAGCCACATTAGTGAGGTGTTGGGTCAAAGTTAACATGCTCTGCAGGGAAACATCACAAAAGTATAATTAAATAAATAAATATTGGGAAAACTCATCAGAATTAGAGTTGTAAATGCCTCTTTCATTGTTTCCATTGTCTCAGTGTGACTACATGATATATCTGTGCAAGATTCTGAAAGATGAGGAAATTCAGAGAAGTGGTATCTTTATAAGTTAAATATTATGGACCTCAAACTGGCAAAAAATTATCCAGAAACAATTAAAGCATGTGGTTAAAACACCCTATCCTCTTTGAATTCCTTTCAGATTTGTCATATCATATGCATTGTAGTTATGCAAAGAAGTGAAAAGTGGCTCTAACAGTTATAACATAAATCTTTAATCAGAAGCCTTGGTCGAGTTTTTCCTGAAATTAGGTGAGATAAATATAATATGTCTTTGACATACATTGAGGATTACACCCAGAAAAGCAAATGAGATCATGCCTTTTATTTCTGATCTTGAAACTGTAATATAATGATTGCACATCTATTACTTTTATTTTTTTTAAAGAAGAAGTAGGCTTGATTTTTTTCTGTTTGGAATTTTGCACTAATCTCAATTTAAAATACATCCAAGAATTTAAACCAGTCTTTTGATATGTTGAAATCTTCTACATCCCTGTCGAAAAATATTAATCTATTGATTTTTTTTTCAAAAGTAAATGGAAAATCAACAATTTTGTTTTATCTTACTACTTGTCAGATGAGATTAAAACACATGTGAACTCTGATGATCATTAAATTCAAAATGACCTTAGAATTAACCTATCTAAATTCTTAGGATCAAACCATCTTAACCTGAACAGTAGTGGCTATATAGAAGGAAAAAAAAAATAAAAAAAAGCAACTATATCAGTACACCTAATTTGTTATAAAGGATACTAGACTACTTCAAAGCAGGTAAAAAAAGCTGCTGCGCTGACTGTGCACCATAGGAAAGGAAACTTGCCATTTTTAAAACAATTACAATTAAAACAGTTTTAAAACTATATTACCATTATTAGTGTATTATACAAAACAAATCCTATTGTTTATTTTTTGTCAAGGTTTGGATCTCCTGAGAAGCAAGGACAAACCAACCTTCGTGTGATAAGAGCATTCTCAATCACAAGGCATTAGGTGAGAAAAAAGAGATGAGTTTAAGACACCCATGACTCAATTCAGTTTTCTACACATAGATATCTCAATCAATTTGAGATTTCCTGGCTGGGGGGAGCCCAGATATCTTAGTGTACCAGTTCAGGAAAACTGTCTGTCATGGTTTGACACCGGCCAAGGGCCAGTGCACCTATGAAAATATATTTTTCGCAATTTCTGCTGTGAGATAGGAACAAAAAGGAGCACAACCACCTAAACTTGCATTATAGAGAAGAAACTTTATTAACCAACACTAAAAAGGAAGGAAAAACAGAAACCAGAAGGAAACTTTCAAAACATCCATCCTCCCCCCACTCCCTGTTCACTCTCCCACTGACCACATGAAAAGACAAAACCTAGGATTTTCAGTCAATTCACCCCTTGAACAATCATTTCCCCAACCCATCAGGAAGAGCAGGAGTCCCTCCTGCTTTGCCATTGATCCCCCACAAGAATACTAGTCCTCTTGTGGCCACACGGTTCACAAATGGCTCGCCCGCAGATTTGCCATTGTGAAACATCGCCCTCCCATGGGACAGTCCTCTCACAACCGCCCATGGGCTGTATCAG
>VXBU01009931.1:23551-35029 GCA_013400315.1 Bombycilla garrulus | reverse complement strand
GGGGGGGGGGGAAACCGGGCCAAGGGCACAGCTCATCTGTACCTGTTCCAGGCCAGAAGGCAAAAAAGAGCGATTCTTGGGCAGTCCTGTGCCAAATGTCTATCCTACTGAGACACATTTCCCGTTTGATTGGATCATTTCCCTGTCTGTCTTTAAATCTGGCCAACAACTGGTGTTGCACTGGGCTCATGGGAAATCCACAGGCACAACTCACTTGCAGAGGTGGCTATTTCCTGCCCAACAAAATGTCAATCAATCTCAAACCAGCACACTGTGGTGTCTCACAAGTATTGTATCTTAACTTTCAGACTCATAAAAATGTTTACACACTCTTGCATATTATAGTAGCATCTTTTACTCAGATATAGACTGCAGACATAGCTGCAGTCAAAAATTCCAGCAATGCCCTGTACAACGTAATTTAGAGAATATATATGTCATTTTGACTTTCATGATGTTCAGAGACTACATGTGACTTAATCTCATCTGACAGGTAGTAGGACCAAATCAAGTTGCCAATTTTCCATTTACATTTGAAGAAAACCCCCAAAAACAATAGATTAAATTTTTTTTGACAGGGATGTAGATTTCAGCATATATCAGATAAGTCACTATGGATTTTTATCCTATTTTACCTAAGGTATCCCACAGATCTTTACTTGCAAGTGTTCAGAAAGATAGTTCCTAGGTCACATTTGTCAGCAACATAATCTGGAAAACACCAGGATGCATCAAAGTGGATGGATACCAGTCCACGATCAGCCATATTCCTCCATATATTTCTAAGGTGCAACTTGGAGTAAATCAGTCCAATTTAAAGTCATCTCCAAATCAGTTTTGTATAGTGCCTCATTTTTCCTCCGATTTCTTTCAAGGGAAAAAGAAAGAACAGATTTTCTTCTTTCCTGTGCTTTCAAATTAATTATATCCTGTGGTTTCAAATTATTTAAACCCTAGAATTAGAGTATATCTGTTATCAAACTCATTTCATAATATCAATAAAAAATACAGTGCTAAAACGCAGACAAGGAAACTGAAGGGTATACTCCTCATGAGAAGATATAAAGATAACTAACCCATATTCTTGTAGCTGACCACATTATGTGTAGTGATGAATACTTTCCAGCAGGACACGAAACAGGATTATCTCTCTATAGAAGAAACCGCATGGTCAGGGTCTATGGGCAGTTCCTTGAGACCTTCCAGAGTCATTAATACAAACTCTTTAAAATAGTTTGCTAATTCCTTGAATTCACAACTCAGATTTCAAATTATAGTTATTTACCAAAAATAAAACAAAGATGGGAAAAAAAGCTACATTCAAACAATACCAATAAAATTTTGTTCCCTGCCTGTCCTTCCCATTAATCTTCTTTTCTTTTATTTATTTATATTTCACCTCCAAAAACATATGAATATTGTATATTATTCTGTATATGGTTTATAATATTACAGTTACTCAAGGGAATAATGCTAATTTAACATTTACATGAGAAAAAAATATAGAGGTAGGAAAATTAGGTGCACTTTCTGGTTTAGTTTTTTTTCTTTAATCTTCTAAAAAAACATAATGATGTTTTCAGCAATAAATAGAAGAAACAATATAAATTTAACTTTTTCTGTTAAATTCTGGGAAAAGGTTTATTGAAGCTTATAAAATTAAGTTCTACTGGTCTCAAAATAACTAAGTCTGTGTTTTTAAATTCCACTTTGCTGAATAAAGAATTCAAGGAATTCTTTAAGAATAATTCTTATTATTTGAATAAGAATTCAAAATGAAACTTGATCCTAACCTAATGCAAGAATATTTTATGAAGTAATTCATATGAAATTATGTTTATTTTTGAAGCTTAACAGAAGGAGGAATAATGTTATTGTTACATATAATAAAATGTTATAGATTATGAAATATTTGCTTTCCTTGCAATTAGTGTGCTGGTTTTGCTAATTTGCATGATAAAATATGTAAGCTCATGACTAAGGATCTGTATACAAGAGATCATATCTATTTATTATTTTAAGTACACATTCATGTAGATATTTTTTTGTCTGCATGCCATATTTCAGAAATAAACACCCTGGTACTATGTTAAAATCCTATGTGCAATATACATTTGTTGACCCCATAATGAAAGTGTCTCCTCTCTGCTGGTTTTTTTTTCACTTTTGTTAAGTTTTATAAAGTGATTTGAAAACTGCCAAAACCACAATAATGCAAGATACCTACTTTATCTAGCCACGGATTCATGGCTCAGGAGATAGTAAATGATCAGGTAAGTATCATACAGGATATTCCTGAGCATGTGTAGTCATTTATGATTCAAAAACCCTGCTGGTAAAACCTTGGCTAACCATATGATATAACTTGACATTGCAGTCCTTTGAAACCTTTCATAGGTCTTGCAAAAACATGTAGCTAAGCACTATAAAACAATTTTCAGTGAAGTTTGCAACAGAAGCCAAGTGTGAATAGATATCACCAATGGATATTTATTAGACAAGTTCAATATTGTAAACAAAAATTAAATTTTGCTTATTGGTCAAGTTCTGGGGGGTAAGATTTATTCCTGTTACAAATTCAAAATGATAACACCTACATATAAGCAGCCCTAGGTCAGTGCACCTGTATGACATAAATGCTTGATACTAGGGAAGAAGTCCAGAAGCGCTTGTCCTGGCATACAGCTCTCAGACCAGCACTTTGGTTCAGTTACTCAGTAACATCTGAAATACACTGTAATGTCTATGACATTTCTGTGAGGCTGGTGGACTTACAGTGGACCAAAGTCCTAAATTATAGAAGAGAAGTAATATCCATAATAGGAGAAGTAAGACATTTAAAAGCTAAGAAAGGAAGGGAAAATGTGGAGAATTATGAGTAAAATCGGCTGGGTTCAGATCACTATTCAGGTACTTCCTTTTCTGTGCAGATGTCTAAACAGGAGATATGTTACTAAGCTCACACAACAATCGATGAAGATGCTGTTCCTAGATTTAATGAAAGTGTGGGAAGTTGAGTATTCAGCTAAAGCAGAAAACACATCTGATCAGCAGAATAACTCTAGGTTTCTCTAAATAGGAACAGGGTTTATTTTCTGTTTTTTACTACTTCTTTTTTTTTAGATGTTAGAGTATCAGAGACAGCTGCACAAAGCTGACAGGTGAGAGACCTGACATGTAGAGTAGAGCTGAGGGATCTTTAATGTTTCTTAAATGGAGTCAGCAGGAAGAATTTTTTTTTATACAACTGTTTTGGCTTTAGGTCACATGTAGACATCTCTATTAACACCTACATTTAGGTGTTAATCATCTCACTATGTCAAACCAGACTACCATGTGACTTAAATAAGTAGATCTGAAAGAAAGGATGACAAATGCATAGAAAGTTAAAACTGTCATCCTCTTTTACATTTTCTTTCTTAATTCCATTCCCCTGTCAATATTTTCAATATTCCATGCAACAATCTAAAAAGAGATTCCTTGCTTGTATTGCAACATACTGTAGCATAGAGGAAGCATGTGTTTAATTGTTATATCAAATACAAGATAAATATTTTGGTTATATTTTTCAGCAGCTACACAAATTGATGAATAAGGAAATTTGAGCATGGAATCTCTAAATAATTCAATAGCCTGTCTGAACTTACAGTGTTTGAGAAAGAGAGCAATGCTGTGGAGTTCTATCCTAACCAATAAAATCTGGCAGTACTATGGCTAATTGTCTGATAATAGCATAAATGTTCTGTGAAAGATTAGTTAGATAGTCATGCATACCAGAAGACAGGTGAATGAGTGAAGTATTTAACACCTCTTAAAATTAAAGACTTTGCCAACTCCTTATCAGTTCAAGTGCAATTGTCTCGATTTACATTAAGAAGAAAGACGAGTAGTTTTGTTTCACATTGCAGAGTTAAAGGCTGTAAAAGTGCATTTTGAATTCATGATTGATACTTTTGAGACTATGTCTGTTTGACATTTGTTCAGTGAGTTATTTGAATCTTTAACGATTGAAGAGTAGTAGCATCTCTCCATCTTTCTGCAGCAGCCAATAGCACAGCTGAAAACATATGAATAAGACTCATCAGTTCAGCCCGGTTAAACTCTCATTTAGGGTCTGTTTTATAGTCTTTGGCACCTACAATTAATTTAATAAAATGATGAGATAAAAATTTTAATCTCAGTAACAAACTAGTCTGTCTTAGTAACCCTGAATAAACATTCTGAGAGTGAGGCAAAGATTTGGCATGCCAACTAATCAAAATACACACCTCCATACCAATTAAACACAGCACTAAGACCAGTTGTTTCTTGGCTTTTGTAGGCACACTGTCAGCTCATCTTCAGGGGCTATTTACCAGCACCCCCAGGTGCTTTTCCTCTGGACACTTTTCCATTCACTCTGCCCAAAGTGTGTAGCACTGCCTGGGGCTGATGTGAAGGAGTGCAGGACTCAGCACTTGATGTTATTGAAGCTTATACTGTTGTCCTTGTCCCATTGATCCAACCTTGCCAGATCCCTCTGCTGAGACTTCCTGCCTCCAGCAACCGACACTCCTGTCCAACTTGATATGAATCTTACTACCTGTCTATCAGTGGAACCCTCAGCTCAGATTCTCATGGAGAACGTGGACACATTTAAATATTCAAAATAATGTGTCCAAAAGAGAGGAGCATAACTCTTAAGATGGTGCAAGAGGTATAGCTGACCAAGGTAAAACCAAGCACCATAAACTAAAATATAAATCTTATGGTAGGAGTGTACCTAATTTTAGAAAACAGTGATAAAATTATGTGTGAAAATTTCAGTAGCACAAGTAGTTAGAAGCTAATCTAAGACTACACATTCACTTTAGTAATTGCAACTAATGTAAATGTAAATTTTGGATAGACACTGGCAGCAATGCCACTAAAGCTATTCAGGGTTCAGGATAGTTTTACAGCCCAAGTACCTCTGACAAGACTTTTTCAGGGAGACTCATGTGCCATGAAAGAGTCTTTGTTTCACTGATGCCAGTATGTGATGTACCTTCCTAGAATACAATAATCTCAGCAACAACTGAAGACATAAGAAAATATTTAAGATTACACATAGGGAAGTTAATTACATGTTTCATTCTGAACTAGAGCTAATCACCATTTTTCTCAAGATTCTCAGATACTGCTTCTCTGAAAAAGTCAGATATCACAGTCATGCTGGCCTTTTCAGAAAAGACAAATTAAAAAAACCAAGCAAATAATGGAGATCAGCAACCCTCAGATATTTCCAGGAGGACAAGCTTAGAGAAATAAAGCAGCACTTAGAGTAATTTAGTCATGTAGTGTCTGACAGTCATGGTTCCTGTAGATAGCTGCTCCCCAAGAGGACAACAATGTTCTCAGAATGTTATGGCATACCAGACTCATTCCTAAAACAGCAGTTGGAACACAGAGGCTAGTTATACAGCATCTTGTCAGCTTCTTAAATGACTGTGTGCTTCAAGAGAAAATCATAGTATGCAAAAATATTTCATAAATGGAATGAAAATCGAGTAAAAATAGTTTCAAAGCTGCAAAACTGTCATTGCATTTTCCTAATTCTCTGTATATGCCAGGGAAATGACACTTAAAATAATAGAAACTACTGTAAGTCAGTGTTTTCTTTCTGGAACAGCATATTTGTCATTTGTTATAGCCTGCTGGTTTATATTACAGAACAATTGTCCTTTCCTGTAATTGGTGATATGTTAACTGTGAAACAGAAGAAATAGAACTATCAAAGAATATTATTCATAGTAAAAAGATTGTAAATATCTAATATTATTTCAGCTGATATTGATTGGAAAACAGTACATGCAATTAAGCTAAGGACCAAATCTCATACCCTTCTTTGTTCCTAGATAATATTTTATATAAATTCAATGAAGGTTCTATGTGAGTAATGATACTAAATATTGTGGTAAGTTTGGAAGCCTTGAAAAACCTGGTTTGGTTTAAACAGGACACTTCATTTAGCATAATACATTGAGAAGGTGTCTGAATACATGACTAATGTCTGACTGGCATTGGAGTATTTATTTCATTCAGGAATTTTCTTGGTAGAATTACATCATCTGCTTCATGGAGAGGTAGATATTATTTTACCTGGATTTTTCACTAAAAAGCTGGGCATGTAATCTAACCTAGGGGCCTCGACTCCTTATCTAGTCAATGGTCAACCAAAGTTTGCTACAGAGGTAAGGACAAGCAACTCCTTTTAAGCAGCTATTTTAGTAGTGAGGGATGAGTGTTGTCTCTCTGGATCCAGCTTTACTCATTTACTCAGTTTACTCAGTTTGAAGTCCATATACCTAAATTTCCATTATCTGTGTATCAACCTTCCACACATGATATCAAAAAATGCCAGTCTTTGATGGGATTTCTCCTTGAGCCAGGTGTTATGAGCTCTCGGAGCTTCCATCCCCATTTGGGTTTCTTTGTCTTACAAATACCCATCAGCTTAAAATGATTGGGAAAGACACCTCGGGTGGTGTTGGAAACAAAAGAGTTTTATTAACTTCCAAAATAACAAACTCTTTACCAAGAAAAAGCTGTGCCAGAGACCACAGGTCTATGTCTCTGGTATAACACCCCCGAAATGCCACAAGGTTCTCTCAGCCAGTGCTTTTTGTGGCTCAGGCAGGGCTCTGGCGCTTGTCCAGTCCAGGTAGCTCCAGGGGTGGGGTGATGTCCAGGGAGTCCAATGAAGTGTCCTGGTTCAGAACATTTCCAAATTGGGAAAGAATGCCCGGGCTCCCCCACCCCCCATGGGGAACAAAGACGGCTCCACACCTCCTCCCGGTCTGGGCACTCTGCCTGTAGGAGATGCCACAATGCAACAAATCTTGACAGCCTTGTCTTCAACTTTTATGAGTTTGTGTAATGGACAAATAACTTTCCAGCTTTAATACTGGAAGTATCACACATGCTAAGCTTGTGTTTTATGGACAATAAGGCAGTCTCAGAAAGAAAAAGGAAGAAAAAAGAAGTTTAAATTAAATCCTTGCAACTATGTATGTCTATACATAAAAATTTTAAAATAAGTTATTACTAAAATAGTGAAACAACCTTAGCAAATAAAATCAAATCAGAATTATGGAAATGAGACAACTTTGTAACTGCTCTAGAGAGTAACAGCTCTATACCAATAGAGCTGTGTTAATCTAGTGTTTCATCTTCTTGCTCAATGAAATACCCACATGAATAATAAAGTGACAAACATGCAATTCAGAACGATACCAGATGCAGAATGTAAAATAAGATTTTTCATGTCTACTTTCCTTTGAAAAGAAATTGTCACATAGAGATTTTTCACTGTTTTAAGAAATCAAGATATTCTGTAGATTTTCACAGCTACAAAGAGATGTTTTATTTCTGTGTTAGACAGTCAGTACAAAAACTTAAAGAATGGCAATCAGATTGATTAGATTAACGCAGTTCTGGTCAAGGATCAAATGCCTTCCTGTTCTTTTTTACTTTATATTTTTTTTCTTTTTTAATTATCTAATAGCAAAAAAGGGAAGTAAAAAACTGTCAATTGTTTGGGGTTTTTTTCTAAGGTGGAAGTTAAAGTACATGGAAACGTGTTTTGTTATTTTTGAAATATGTTACCCTTTTACAAGTAAGGGACAGCGACCATGAATTTGGTCATTACAAATGTCCTTTACAAGCAGATAGTTATTGCAGTGATTCTCTGGATTTTCTTAGTGCTGTATTTTTCTTTGCTTTGCAGTGAAATGCAAGTAATGAATTCTGTGGATGTCTATGTAGGAACAGCTTTCTCATAGACTACCTAGATAATTTCATCAATTTGAAGTTCTCAGTGAATATTTCTGTCAAATATGGAAGAATTAGTCTATTATTATTTAGTCACAATATTCTACTTCTATCACTAGTTTGAAAGGCACTATAATAGAAAGCTTAAGTACATGTCCATTTTCTCATACACATACAGGTAAATGGTTTATATACACCATTTTACCCTTTCTTTTCTTCTTTCTTCTTTCTTCTTTCTTCTTTCTTCTTTCTTCTTTCTTCTTTCTTCTTTCTTCTTTCTTCTTTCTTCTTTCTTCTTTCTTCTTTCTTCTTTCTTCTTTCTTCTTTCTTCTTTCTTCTTTCTTCTTTCTTCTTTCTTCTTTCTTCTTTCTTCTTTCTTCTTTCTTCTTTCTTCTTTCTTCTTTCTTCTTTCTTCTTTCTTCTTTCTTCTTTCTTCTTTCTTCTTTCTTCTTTCTTCTTTCTTCTTTCTTCTTTCTTCTTTCTTCTTTCTTCTTTCTTCTTTCTTCTTTCTTCTTTCTTCTTTCTTCTTTCTTCTTTCTTCTTTCTTCTTTCTTCTTTCTTCTTTCTTCTTTCTTCTTTCTTCTTTCTTCTTTCTTCTTTCTTCTTTCTTCTTTCTTCTTTCTTCTTTNCTCTCCTCTCCTCTCCTCTCCTCTTTTATAATTTAAGGTCTTCTGAGGACTTTATGCAGATTACTCATCTTACTTCTATGCTTGCCATATGTAATTGTCAAAGTGTTTAAAAGATAATGTATAAGTACCAGGCATCAGGAACATTAACGATAGACCTCTTTATGTACAAGTAGCTATACTTAAGCAGGTTTTACAAGATAAAATTGGCCCAAGTCTTAAAAAAAATAGATTAAACACTAGGTTTCAAGATGGAAAAAGTTAATTCTGAGTAAAAAAAAAAGACAAAGGGCAAGTACATGTCAATTATTAACTAAAAAGCCAAATCTAAGCCAGTTTCAATTTAGTAGAAGGTAAAGTAAATATATGATTATTTATCAAGGGATTCCCAAAACATAATGATTGAACAGCAGTCAGTGGCAATGGGAGATATCTACAAACCTTAATCATGTATAATTACATGATTTAGATGTTCTATGATCCCTTCATCTTTAACAAAGAGAAACTCTTAGAGTACATTAATTTGAACTGTTTCATACTCCTGCTTTAGGATTAGATGTATCGTACCTCTACTGTGCTTTCAGCAGTGATCTAGTATACTAAAATCAAAGGATACCTGAATTCTGTGTACCTTACTTCAGATCCATTTTCCATGCAAAAACCAATATGATTTTCAGACTAAAATCTTTGTATGAAAGTTGAAACTTTCACAAAGCATGCTTATGCAAATTCTTCACAATCTTTTGTGTTCATTTAAAAACCTACAACAAGCCTTCCTATCAACAGTCAAAATCTCCAACTTGTCATCTATTCTGTCATTATTACCCTTAAGCCCTTTTTTCAGTACCTTCTCAATTCATTATGAAGGGGTTCTTGGCAGAAAGATTCCTTCTTTTGAACTCAGAGGTCCTCCAAGGTGAATTCTTCAGTAGACATATTTATTATCTAAATCTGATTATTACTCAGTTTTAATATTATTCTCTTAACATGCTGCTTCACTAAGAATAGTATCAATTGTGAGACGTAAGAAATAATTCCTCCAAGAAATCCCACCATTTACAGTTTGCAAGAATTTTACGTCTCTGGTTATAACACAAGACTGAACAATAGGGAATTGATTGCAAGTAGCACATTTTTTATTTGCATTACATAAGATAGAAGCACAATCCCTAGCTTTTGTTTATAATGTGTGCAACATTTAAATTGTCAACTTGAAAGAACTTTCAGGCTGTACAGACAATTGAGCATTTGGTAATTTCTTGAATATGGAACAAATTTTAAAAACTGACTCTAAAGTCACAACAATCATGGTTGTCAAATATCTTCAAGAGATGATAGATGTTATTGTTTTTTAGACTTCATAAATGATTCATATTGAAAAATATAGGGCTTACATGTTACATGTAGCTGGTATTTACCTCTTTGTAGAAGCTTTCACAGTCCCAATCCTGAAAAGTACACAACTTTTTCCAAAGTGGGTAGGTTTCACAGAGGTTTCACACCTCTTATAAAGAAGATTCATTTAGTTCCAGATAGTAATCCCAAGAGTTATTCTATTTTAGATTTCTCATTAAATTCACTCAAGTTACATAAACCTAACAGATGGACAAAAAGTGTGAGAAATATAAGGCTTTGCCCAATCATAGAAAAAAGGACATATTTACATAAAGTCTAATAGAGCCAACAGTGTTGGATGGACTTGTAGTAATAGCAGTTTAGTTGTCACAATGGTTTATGTACAAGACGACTAAAACAGGAAGTCTAGAAACACACAAATTCTATCACTTTCAGACAGCAGGAAAATATAAATAATTTGACCTAGATATTTCAAAGATGTATTAAGGATATAGCAAGGAACACCTGTTATGAGTTACGAAAGTTAGAAAACATACTTGTTGGATAAGACTACCCTCTTCTATCTCCCTCTTTCTCTTTTTATTTTTTTTTTTAAATTTTATTTTATTCCTCACAGAAATGAGTAACTGGAAATTTTGAAGACAGAAGGCAACTTCAATAAGAGCAACTGTGGAATTTATGAACCTTAAAATGAGGAGAAGGAATATTTGTGAACATAAAACATTGATCTTAAAGACACGGTCATAATTAAACTGGAGAAATAGCAACAGAAATCACAAGGAAAATAACTGAAAGGCAAAAAAAATTATCTTTAGAGAGCTCTGTCTTGCATAAACAACATTTGAAAAAAAAGCACGAGACCAAATCATCCAAATAAATCAAAATTATACAAGTGCAATAAATTACCAACTTGCCTGCATCAAAATAGAGGATGGAAAAATATAAACAATGAAAAGGGAGATAAAATAGTGTGAATAAATGCAAAATGCATAATCCTACAGAAAAAAATAAAAAAAGAAGATAAAATGAGAAAAAATGTGTAAGAAATGGTTATATAATTACAGTCTAGCCTGTCTACTTAATGTGCTCCATACATGGATATACACAGACATTCACCAAAGCCTCTCTCACCGTCCCTTCCCTGTGACAACTTTTCTTTTGGGTCTTGAAAGGTTTAAAATTCACTAAGTTTCAGTGCATGTTAGCAGAGCATCTTATAAGTTCAACTATCTCTTCCTGCTAGTAAATTTGATTGAAGATGAAAGAAGTTTGTCAAACCTTACATTATGCTGAAAAAAATGTTATATCTTCCCAAAGCACACAGCAGTATCCCAATAATATAGTCAAAGAATCCACCTCCATATAATTCTTAGTTAATGTAGGACTTCTCTACTCTGTTTAATTGGTTTCGTGTTTGCATAAGGATATATAAATTATGAAAAGATTTAAAAGGTTTAAAAAAATGCTCTCAGAAGTTTAGGAAAAAAAACAAAAACAATAGTTTAATCTCATTTAACCTGAGATTTCAAACGTGTATGAACTGCTACCTTTTCCATCAAACCTTTCTTGTCAGTGGAGAAATATGGGCATTTCTAGTATGGATTCCCTAGCACACACTAAGGTATGTGAAATGAAAATTACTTTTTCTCCCTGACTAGGAATTATAGATGTGATCCTGGGAATTTTCCCACATGAAAATATGTAC
>VXBU01009931.1:4179-19565 GCA_013400315.1 Bombycilla garrulus | reverse complement strand
CGAGATATGTGCTACTCCTTTTTATGAAGGGTCTCAAATTTTTTTTTCTTTTTTTTTACCATGGTGCAATTTGAATATTTAAGCATTAGAAATATCACTGCTGAAGATAAATAATTCAATAATATCAACATCCAACATATATCTTTTAAGAAAAATAAGAAAAATAATGAATCACATAAAATAATACATATTTCTTGGCATTGTGATAAAGCAGATATTTTTTGCACAGTAACTAAGAGAAACAAAAAGGCAAATGGCATAACCATGGAATTTTATTTAGTTCTTTTATAGGTAATATTTTTTTCTCTGAAACTGTTGCTGCATGTGTAAGAAGTGCTCACTAAATGTCAAGGTCTTATTAACACTGAGCAGGACTTAGACCTCAAATGAGCATTTCATTCTGTGGGATGGAGCAAAAATATCACTCTATTCACCGTAATTGTAATCAAAGGAAATTTTTCCTCTGAGCAGGAAAATGAGTAATTTTCACAAAAGCATACAAACACGTAAAAAAGCAAGTAAAAGCTCATTAGTTTTTCTTGGAAAATATGTAATTTCAGAGAGATATTTTACAGCTTTTAATTTTGTACATTTCTTTCTCTTTTTATTTAAAAAATGCTTCAAGTTTGAGATATCCTACAAAATGTTCTGAACTAATATGGATTTTCAGATATTTTCTACAAGTATATCATCTTGTGCTCTGCTGAAGGAACATATTGTTCTTGAGAAATTAACTGCATGACTAGTAAAGCAATCAAATTTTTTAATTTCAAGAGGGGTTTTTTTTGTTTAGTTTTTTTCTGGTTTGTTTTTGTTTTGTTTTCTTTGGGTTTTTGTTTGCTTGGTTTTGTTGTTGGTTTTAAATATAGAATTTAATACATTTTACAAAAGTGTAAATTTTCAAAATTATGTGCTATGGAAGAAATGAGTGAGGTTTTAGCTTTACTTTTTAAAAGTCATAAAAGGCTCAATTTCTCTGCTGTGCTTGTTCAGAATCAATTCTGTTGTGATAGGCCTTCAAATGAGGAGCAGGGGAGAAGCTGAACAAGTTCACTTTTTAGGGAGCTAAAGTTACCACTTTAGTTGTAGTAGGTGGGGGTGAAAAGGAGAAAACTATGTGGGCAGAAAATAAGAAACACTGGTCCATAACCCCAGGAGCCCGTCCTTCCTTTACATGTCATTCCATTCCTCTGGTGAGCAAGAATAGCAGCTCTCAGCTTGGCTTTACATGGTTTCAGCACAGGTAAATTCCTCAGATGATTTCTAGCTATTAGGCTTTTCTGAAAATGTCTATAATAGTAGAGTCACTTTAAATATGGACTGTAGATATTAACATTTAGAACTGATTCGCTGTCCACAGATGAGAACGTACTTGACATACAAGTCAGGGTGCATACCTGAGTTATAGGACTAAGCTACCAGTCAAAGAAAATCTGTTGTCTAACAACATCTGAAAAGGTAATAGTAACCTGTTCTTCATGAAATTATGTAAGAACAAATGCAGGCCTTTTGAAAAGGTTAAATATTATACTGCCTATATATAAGTGCCTATGTATATGCAAGCATAAAATGCAAAGTTCAATAAAAGGCAATATAAAGTAGTGTGCTGGCTTCCACTGCCAATTACTCCTATTAATCAAAGTATATGCAACGTAGCAGCAATTCATCTTTTTTTTGCTGTCTTCATCATCATGATATCCGAGTGCCTGTGAGTATTTAAGCAGCAAACAAACATATTCAACTAGGAGACTAAATAACATTCTTCAGTCAGAGACAGAAATACTTGGGGATGGATTGATTCATGTTTACTGCTCATAAAAGAAGAGAGAGAGAGAGAGGAAGAAAAAAGTGGTTGTAAAATCCTTTCTGTATGTTTTCATGTACCGTGTAATAACTCGTACCTATCACTGGAAACACTAACAAAATTACTGTAGAAGACAGGAGAACAGATACGCAGTTATATTTCTTTTACAAGCCAGCATTATCAGAATGGATGCATGTCCACTGTCCTCTATGCTTTCTTGGGCATCTGGAAGGAGAATACCCTCATGGAATTCCAGCAGGACAGAGAGGGGGCTGTTGTTGCTCTTCAACAAGGGTGGAGGGAGAGTAGGTAGTGTATTATATGAGTCTCTATTTTTGGTGTGGAGAATATAACCAACAGGTGAATTTCTTATAATTTTTTTTAATTGTCAAATTTTTGTCTCAATAACTTTAATCTTTCTAAGAATGACCCTGGCTGGCTGATCCATATGTGGCTGCCCTTATATGTAGGATTTTGCATGTGGTCATCTTTTCCTGTTAATAGTGTTGACCGCAACATTATTTCTGGAAAATTGACTAGATTTCTGGAAATAGACTTGAAGGGATGGTTCTCAGACTTATTATTTTTTATTTATTTTTGTCTTTAAAAGGTACTATATAAGTAAGTGCTACCTTGAGAATATTACACCAGTTGAGGCATTTCTCTTTAATGCCAGACTGACACACCAGCCTCCCTAATACATTCTATGTCTGCTGTGCTAAACCATCTTGATGTTAATGATGCTTTGACCTTGGCAGCCAACCAAATCCAGAATGCATTAACAGCTCAGTTCATTAGGGTCTATGTAAAGAAAAAAATGTCACCAAAAAATTCTTCTTATTGCTTCCAAATTTAGAGGAGTTGCCCATTTGGAAATTTATCTATGCCATTAATTCAGACATGTAATTATAAGGGAAAAGATGACAGAAGAGATATCACTATACTGGGTTGAGATATATAAATATATAGTGTGACATATTTTCTTTCTGAATTCCATGTTCTGACACTTGATAGCTAGTTTTTAACCTTTAAGTACTTTTCAAATGAAAAACAAACTAAAAAAATGTTCCTCTTCAAATTAAGATGATATTGCAGAAACAATTAAAATAACAAAGTACCTCCCCAAACAAAAAAACAAAAAGCAACCTTTAAAAAGATATATCAAGATGATATTCTATCTTTTCAAGTTCCTTCCTCAATTTATACAACCACAGTTCACGGATTTCTGAACTGGATTACCCTAAGAAATTCATCCCTTGTACTAAACTTCTGCATCCAAAAACCACTGCAAAGACAAAATAAGTAGTTTGTCAAGTCTGTGTGATTTTCAGATACATTAAAAATACAAAATGCACAAATTGTTTACCTCTTTTCTCCAGCAGTATATATACATAGCAACATGTCTTTGGGAAGCATTAGTCTCCATTATGAAATTTATTTTTTTTTCACTATATGTCAAAAAAAGGAACGACTTCTATTTATTCTTATGGAGCACATCGTGTATTTTATTTCAACAACAATGGCTTGACATCTTTCTTGAATGACTCTAACTGAAAAAGATATGCATGTACCAGGCTGAGTTTACATCATGTACACTGTCTTTTCCAAGGACTGGTGTAAGTACAGGAAAGGGTGCTGCAATGTACCCAGATTGTCAGATGAATTTCTGAGTGCCCTTGGCAGGTTACCAGAAAAAAGGAAGGGAGTGCATACATCTCTGTTAGTACTTCTCTAGGTGAAGCTATAGAGATTGGCATTCATTCAAGGACCCCTTTTCTATGCTTCTTTGCGTAAGATTCTTGTCCATAAGATAGGTTGTGAAATCTTTTGTTGGGATGATCTCTGATTAGTTTAAAAGGTTTGTTGTTTGTGTGGTTTTGTTTGGTTTTGTTTGGTTTTCTTTATTTTTTGTGTGTCCTTAATTCCATCTGTTTGGCTTCCAGTGATGAAGAATGATCATTTTAATGTTCATCAGTTACAAAATAAGACTGAAACTATTAAGGAACAATTGATAATTTTGCCTTATATTGCTTAATGGTTTTTAAAATTCTTGATTCCCTGTTGAAAAATAAGTTTTTTTTTCATTGTTTTTAAATTGTAAACAAAACTGAATCAAGTTTTAGTACTTTTACTTCATTGACGTCTAAACAACCTTCATTGTCCTTAAATTCTGTCAAGCAAAGATTTTTACTTGACAAGTTGCATAGGTTTTCCTATAATAGAGAATGGATTGTTGAAAGAATATACATATCATAAAATATTCCAGAAATAATTTTCTTGTGCCAAGAAGACAAATTTCCATGTGGAAGCAGGGTTAAAGATTTCTGATTTTATGTGTAATTAAATATGCATTGGGGGAGAGGTACAATGTGTGTGTGTGTGTGTGTGCGCGCACGCAGATAGTACCAGGTTGCGATGGTAACAGCAGCTCATAATTAGACAGCATTATTTGTCCAAAAACTGCATGTACTTTTCAAGCACTTTTCTCAAAAACTTTTTTTTCAGCACATGGAAAAGATAATGACAGCTCCTTTCTCAATCAGAAAAGGGAAGGCTGGTGTGTATCTAAGTGCATGAACAGCACCAGTCCAAATTACACACAAGAAAGGATTCAAACTCTTTGTTAAAGTTCTTTGTTACAGATTGAAAAATAAAATAAAAAAAATTGAATAATTTTAAATTCAGCTGACCTTTTCTATGTTTCTTTTTTGTTAGAGAAATCTTTTCAATAGGCAGGAGACACACAAAAAAGCCCAGCAATTTCCTGAGAAAAGTAATAAAGAAAAAAGTCATGCTTCCAGAATTCATTTGCATGTATCAATGTTTTTGGATGCTAAGCAGAAGACAAAAGGTATAGACTGAATTAATGCATTCTGCTGATTAATATCCCATCCTATCAACTGAGAAAAAACTTTCCCCTCAGACATGCAGTCTTTACTAACTCTTTATGATGATAAAATTGAGCTGATTCTAAAATTATCCTTAAAAGTAGTACAGATTTTGATATGGGGTATACTGTCTTCTTACATGTACAGGTGCTGCATCTGATTAATAAAATTCATATCTGCAAAATAAGTTCACTTATTAATCATGAGACATACATTGAGGCTAAACATCATAAAAATAAAATTTTGAAGGTAAGGAATTCCTTTATATTAATGAAGATGACATTCTGGCAGTCACACCAAAAATAATGACTCTTGTCTAAAAAATTACCCACAAAAGAAAACTCTAAATCTTCAAATCTAACAAAGCTTTTAAAAATGGTACTATAAAACTATGCCTAATAGAATTCAATAGCAAAACATCCACTGAAAAATCTTTCTTATCAATCCAACATCATAACATTTTGGACAACTGTACAATATTTTTGATGCCCTGGAGGTTGTTTATCTGCTTTCGATTGCCAGTGGTATCAAATAAGAAATATGTACAAAGAAAAACTGGTTTACTCATAAAATTTAAATCAAAGAAAACCATATCAGCTCTACCTGACAGTCAAGAGTAAATGTCAGGAAGCAAAATGAAAACTGGGGAGATACATAGAAAGTGGTACCACTATGTTGCTTTCCTTCTTAATCTGCTGAGGTTTTCCCGTGTATGTCTTCAGAGAAATCAAGAGCACCAAGAGGTAAAACCTCTGGGTTATTCAAGAGAATAAATCTTGTCATCAGATAAAAATGGTAGCATGATGTTGTATAGATTATTATAGACAGTAATCATGCAGTAGTCTTATTGGATCTGAAAGTCCTTTGCATTTATAAACTTTCAGTGTAGCAGACATTCTTGAGAGGCAGAGATTTTTAGGTCTGTCTTTTATACTTCAATTGTCTGCAAGGACTACCTGCTAAAATAATTCAAGGCAAACATAATTCATAGAAATTATTAATTTCACATTTATTAACAAACAACAGTTTGTTAATAACAAACACAATATATTGTGTTAACACAATATTGAAGTGACATAGGTATATAAGCAAAATTTCAGAATTAGAGGAGCATTATTGTAATTATTTTCATTTAATTCATATGTACATTTGCATACAAAATGTCATTATTAATGTATACAGTAAGTAACTAGTAATGACCTCTTATCTCAGAAAAATCATCACCTACAGTCAATATTTTTTATTTTGCTATCAGAAACCCAAGCATTTGAAGGAGTAGAATTGTTTTCAGTAAACTTAATACGTAGAAGTTACACTGATCATTTGATTCCACAATCAAATAGAAAAAGAAAAAAAAAAAAAGTATTACAGATTTTTCAGTTTTGTATAGAGTAACTATTTTTTTTTTTTTTAATAGCAGACTAATGGAACACAATGAAAGATTTGTCTTTTTGGTTACATTGTTAATAAAGCCTGATTAGTGAAGTGAAATACCACAATAACAAAATGTCAGATATGGTTTATTATTGTTTTTTCTTTTGCTATATCAAATGACATGACTACCTGCAAATGTCTGGGTCTAATTCCATGTATTGCTTTACCTATCGTACAGTGTAAGTCCAAAGGTTTTTATATTCTATCATTGGACCTTTCTACAAAAGTATAGTGAGAATAAAATAATGTGGGAAATGTGAAAACAATGGGCAAAACTTTTTAATATCTCAGTGCATTGTAGATACATACAAAAATATTCTGAAAGAGGAAATGGATAGAAATAATAATATATGAGAATGATACTATGTTTTCCATACAGGGATAAATTATGTTCTTGCGATCAACCACAGTCAAATCAGAGATTTGTCATCTGAATACTAAGTTACATTAGAAAATGTCAGACTTCGGTAGCCAACTGCTTTTACTGTCATTACCATATGCAGAAAGGAATAATCTGAGAATTAATTGTAATAGCACCTGTATATTTTTTCAAAATTATCCTGTCCTATGCAAGCCTGCAAAGGAGAAAGCAACATTTCTTCTTTTGCAAGCAACACAAATCCCCTTCAACCTCCTTCTTCACAGTAGAATATCTCCACATCAGATTTTCTACTCTCTTCTGCACTGGGATTTTTGAGATACACAACCTCTGGATATTTGAAGGAAGTAGGAATCCTTGCTGGTTTGTTTGTTTGTTTTGTTCTCCTTCATGTCTACTATAATCCTTAATATTTATACTGCAACTGTGTAGCAAGGTTAAAGTCAGAATCAATGGTTCTTAATGTTAAATCTTCTGCAGAGCTACGAAAACTCTGCTTGTGGCTAAAAAGAAACAACTGGACACATAAACTAAAACTACATCAGTACAGGAATGTTTTAAAAATTGAAAAGGTTTCTTTCCCTGTAAACATCAGAGTACACATGGGAGAGTTATGTTTTCAAAAATATTGTTTATTTATAGAAATCTGAGATAGAATATCATTTGCTAAAAATAAATTTTTGGGAATTCATTCCCTGGAATTTTTGGAATTTACATAAATGTATGCATAGATGGATAGATAGACAGACAGAATGCATATTTTAATTTTTACTGGTAAAATTAAAATAATTCACATCATGAAAATGTTGATGCAAAGATTTATCCTTGTTTGTAATTTTGGATGATTTTTTTGGAGGTAAACAAGCATGTCTTCTATTATGTTGGAAATTCTTAAAATAAATGATGAGTGAATATCTGAACAACTTGTATGCCGAGAGTAAAAACCCCCTTTCACTGTTCCCATGCTGTAATAAGTAATTATTTTCAATGTACTGCACTATTTTGCCAATCAGCTACGTGTATTGATGTTTGGTCTCCTGGATGCTCACTCTTATTGTAAAATTAAATACAGGTGTGTTATGTTATGTTTATTGGTTGTTTTTTTTTGCTCTTTGACTTTAGGTTTGTTTGTTTGTTTATAAAAGTGATTCTATGTAATGCCTGGTGACACTTTTCATGCTGATACACTGTCCTGAATGACTACACTTTCATCAAAATAATCCCTTTGGTATAAAATAAGATCATAGTATTTCTTACAGAGTAACACTCAGAAGTCATAGGAACTATAGAAACAACCAATTTTCCCTCTAACGCGAGTGTGGCAAGCACGATGGTGGCTGGGTTAAAACCACCAGAAAGTGTAAGTGAAAATACATTTTTCTCTTAATGTTGTTCATATTTGGGATCACTCTAGACCTCTCAAAAGTTATTTTCTAAAAAAAAGCTTATATTGCAAAGATTTAAAAAATGAAATTTCTGTAACACAAAAATGTCAAATTAATAAAATTTAGATGCATAACTGACATTTTTTGATACAACAAAGAATGCAAAAAAAGAGGTTCTAAGATACATATTTTATATAAGATTTATAGTAGGTATGTTCTCTTCACATTTCATGAATCAGTGCGCTTGTTTGTGGAAAAGCTTATTTTTAAATAAACAAGTTTACTACTACAAACTCACAGTTTCTAGTTTTGTTTATCTTTTTTTAATCTTATAATTTCAGACTCTGACACAGAGTAATTTAAATAGTCTGATACTTTAGATTATGCCAAGGAAGCATTTGTGCAACATTTTTCAATAAAGAGGAAAAATAAGAATTCCTATGCTGATACTGCTACATCTCTGAGTGCAGTGCTAGAATCTCGCCTATATTTAGAAATTTGTCATAAGGTTAACTTTTTTTCTATAAAAAATTCTCAGAATTCACTCAATAATTTTGACTCCTTCATCTTCAAAACATAGCTGCTAAATGCATGCAAAGAGAAGCCAGGGCATTTGTAATACACAGATAGACATTCAGATAACAGTAACACAGATGCTAAAATCCAGAAACAGACAAAAAACAGTTTAGACATATTAAATGTAAAGAAATTAATGAAGTATTCTTATGTGAGGTTCATCTTGCTAACTGAATATGCCTAGCTTTATAGCAGAATTAACTTCTTCCTAGGACAATAATCTTAATATGCATTGCACTAAAATATATTTATTTGTCTCTTTTGATTTTAAAAAAATCTTAGAGTGACTAGCGTAGATTTAGATATTAGTTCTGCAGACAATAAAATTTAGCTGAGACTATAATATATGTAGATATCACTTTTACTAGGAGAAGTCCTTGAGATACCATTAAAAGTAGAAAATCATTCCTAGGAAGTACTGTGATAAATTTTCCTAAGACTTACAGAATATTCAAGACAACTGGTCTGTGTCTGAGACTGGATAATGGTGTAGCTCTACCCATGGTAGAGAATGTATTTTCTATGAAACTTTCAATAATTAATATTTCCTAACAATATGCTTTCAGTAAGAGCACATTGGCTGAAAAGGTGAGAACCAAGAATAACTGCATAGGAATTAGTTTTTAATGAGAAACAGAAGGGTTTGGCTACTTGTAAGACATTTTTTCAAAACCTAATATCTGCAGTTCTATATGTATGCAAGTTGTATTTGGGTTTTTTGGAGGTAAGCTGAAACAGAACACAATGTCTGCAATGCAGACAATGTCTGAACTGCTGAGAGTCCTCAAGAGTCCTCAAATTTCAGTGAGGACAGGGAATCCAGTCTTTCTTAGTAGTTCAGAAAAATAAAAACCCATGAAGTTATAAGTGAGAAATCTGGGGAGGAACTCATTGCAAAATTTTATTGTAAAAATGAATGCATTAATAATCCAAATAATTGTGATTGGTTTATTTTCTTTTGTTCAATTTTTTAATTGAACTCATTTGGGATTAACTCAAATTCATGTTAGAGTAGTTCTGAACACGATTTGGCTAACGAGTGATAACACTGTTGTCTAGGTACTTATTTAAGTCTATGAATTTCACTGCAAGCTAAGATTTTTTCTGTTATTTTTCCTGCATTATTATCTGCTAAAGTAGATTTATTTTCTGCTGTAACATTTCCTTAGCATTTAGTATTCTTCTGAGACTATTGTTTTATTTAAAGAATAGCATTGTCATCAGGGAAGATACTGCTCATATTTAAAGCACGTGCTACTCCGTTAGTTTTCGATTTTTGGCCTGGTAGTGACAGATGGCTTCAGTTAAATGGATATATTCTTTCAGTCAAATGTATATGTGTGTGCAGCAGAAATGAAAAAACAATAAATATTGCTTTATTAAAAACAAACAAGAAAACTATAACTTTCTGGATCATGACAACTGAAAACTAATTATTTTTTTATTCTTATATTCAGAAAGAAACACCAAAAAGTTACACATAGCTATGCTATCATTCACTGATAGAGAGAATTTGACAAAAGTAGTAACAAAACAAGAACTGTTTTTTTATAATAAAGCTATAGTGTGCATCTACATTCACAAGCACCTTGTTTTTCTGAGAAACTTTTGCCTAGTCACATCAAACAGTATAATCTGCTAAGAACAGATAATTAAAATCAGCTTTTAAAAATCAGATTAATAAATTCAGATTATTAAAATGAAATGTTAGTAAAGAATGAATGAAACTCAGGAGGTTTCAGAAACTAAAGGAAATACACTGGAAAGAAATAATTAAGTAGATTTGTCAGAGTTCAAGAGCAAAGGGGAAAGAGCAATAGAAGCCTTTATTGTGAAACAAGAATAAAAAGAAAATTAGAATATTGGAGAGTAAGACTCAAGTGCAATATAGCGCAAAAATAAACAAGGAGAAAGCTGAAAGGTTGAGATATATGGGAGCTTCCAGCAGCAAGGTAAGGGAAAATAATAGTGAATTAAAGAGGAGCAGTAAGGAAAGGAAGAAAGAAAGAACTGAAACAAGGATTGAGGAGAGTGCAGAAGGTTGTAGGAAGGAGATTTAAACTGCACAAGAAAAGCCTGATTAGTTAAGTGTGTTTACCTAGCTAATTAAATAATTCTTGATATAGTATCCAGTGCTCATTCAAGTCACCTACTTTCTTCTCATCAACTGTATTTGCTCTTTCTTAATTCCCTGGGCGTCACTGGTTAATAAAGGTGATTTTCAGAGTTTATGCCTCAACTGGGCCATATGTTCACTCCCTTTCTTTAAAAGACAGTAAATCAGAAGTGGAATCTAATCTAATCCAAAAGTGCCTATTATTCCACCATGTATATATATGAGTAATGACCTATCTACTTAAAACTTGCTGAAATTTTCCAGAGATATTTTGGAAAATGTTTATTTATCTAATTTTGAGGGGGGTATGAATTTAAATAGGCTTGATATACCCAGAGAAAGCTGGAGAGGGTATTGTGATAGGACAAGGAGGAACGGCCTTAAACCAAAAGAGAATAGGTTTAGGTCAGATATTAGGAGAAATAAATTCTTTATTGAGAGGGTGATGAGGCACTGGGACAGGTTGCCCAGAGAATCTTCGAATGTTCCATCCCTGGAAATATTCAAGGCCAGGCTGGATGGGGCTTTGAGCAGGCTGTGCTAGTGGAAGTTGTCCCTGCTCATGTCAGAGGCTGAAACTAGATAATCTATAGGGTTCCTTCCAATAAAAAACATTCTATAATTCTGTGATATTTGAAATCAACATCCTTCTAAGATTAATTTTATCACACTTCAGGGGTTAGATTTACTTTCAGAATTCCAGGATGTAAAAATAGGTGTTTAAATGTAAGTTTTTAACCTCTGTTACTGTTTGCATAGTTCATACAGTCTTTGAAGACTGGAAAATAGTAGAGTTGATAAAGTATACTTAAGTTAATTTTATTTTGATATAGTTACTACAATATAAAATAGATACTCAATTGCAGGAACTAATCTGGAACTGAAAACACCCATAGGACTTGATAAGTTTTCCTAAATAGTTCAAGTGAGGTTTCTTAATGAACCTTCCTGGGCTTCCAGCTCCCCCTTCAGAAGGACTGGCTTCTCTTATGAGATTTGTGTTATAATTTCCAATCCCGTGCATGTGCCCTTGGATAACCTAGGGCATTTGAAATACTGCCAGACATCTATGTTAAGGTAACTGAGCCAGCCATCAGATATGTATAGCCTGAATGTCTTCATCTGAATTAATCACCAAGGCTTCCTTTATAATTAATGAAGGGAAACGGGTACTTCTAAGGAGCAATATATCTGACCTGCTTTTAATATGAGGTGGATTTTATTTTAAAATTTAATTTCTTTTCAGTTAGGACAGCAGGAGCCTATGGGACCGAACCTGAATGTAGGGATGTACATTATAGAAGTCTAAATATAGTTGAATAAGTCCTGTACAGTCCTGCAGGGATGTAAGTCATCTTGTAAGGACAGGATGACTACACAGAAACTTCCAGTCTCCAGATCAATTTCTTTTCAATAGAATAGACAAACAAATAAACTGTGCAAACCAGTAAAAATAGAAACAAATCAATCAGTTTGTTATTCTGTGCTAGAAAATGGAGGATATGGAGATATTTTCCGTTTGACTACCAGGTAGGACAAAATGCACTAAAGTCACTAAATAAGATTTTATTTATTTTCCTTTTTTTTTTTTTAGAGAACGCTCATGTAGCTCTAAAAAGAAAACATTTCACCAGAGAACAGAGTTATATCTCTTAGCCATAACAAACCAATAAAAACTAAGTGTTTGGGGAACTCACCTAGAATGATGCTCCCTGCTTTGTTTGTGTCTAGAAGACTGCTTGAAAAAGCATTTAGCTTTTAAACATTCAAACTACTCAATATTGGTTATGCTGATATGAATTATCCAACTACCTATTTGATTCATTTTATAGACCTTTGCATTGCTAAATGACAGACTCTATTTCATTCCTACTAAGTTTTACTTAGCGGCGTCAAAATTAACAGATTGTTTTTGCATTACTGCTTTTCAAAACTGCTTACAGCTTATTCTCTATCTGGGATCTCCTAGGTAACATTCAAACTCAGGTCTTGCTCATAAATAGGATCCAACTCCAGGTAAAAAAAAACAATTCTTTCATTTTTTCTGTTGAGATTTTTTTCTACATTTATAATATAATTCAATGCTCATTGAGGCAGGATAAAATTTTAATATTCTTCTTAATTAAAAAGATTTTATAAATAAAAATAATAACATTGAAAAGGCTTTTATTTAAAAATTATTAAAACTGTTGAAATTAAAAATGCTAACCTATGTTTTATGAGTTTTAAATTTTTTTATATAGGAACACAAGTTCTAAGATACAGTGCTATAACAGCTGAAAAATATATTTCTTAGAATATTTCCAAAGAAGAAATCTCCTTTTGTTAAACAAGTTTTTTTCAGTCTTCAGAACACTGAGAATTTAAAATCAGTGAAAATTTCAGCATATGACTGCTTTATTCAAGAGAGAGAAAAATGTTAATATTTACTCTGAATACTTTGGATTCAAATGCATGGCTACAACTTCCATGTGCATATATTATATATGAATGCATGCTTATAAGCTGCATGTGTCTCAGGATTGTATTAAAAGTTTTTGTGTGCAAACAAAAAATGAGTTGACTATTTTTCCTATCACATGGTGCTATTTAAGATATAGGAAATGGAAACAGACAGCTAAGGGATATAATAGGTCACACATCATCAGAGTGAAATTAGAACACTAGTGACAGAGAAATAAGACAAGAACTACATCTAACAGCAGCTACTAAAGTAACTGCATGACTTTTAAACAAAGAATTGGTGAAAATGTGACCTTGTGATATTTATGCAATATATGTAGAAGTTTTACAGCTTTTCTGAAAGGATGAAATTACTTCTAGAAAACTAACATCTGCAGGTTTATGAATAAATTATGGATGATTAGCATAAAACCATCAGTATTAATCATAGACCATTCTTGACTAAAAACTGGGCAACAAAGTACTATTAGAAAATTGTAGAAGCTGTGTTTTTGAATTAGTACACTGTTTACATAAATGTGAGGTTGCTAAACACTGAGACTAATCACCAGTCAAAGACCTGATCTCGGCCACAGTGAAGTCAGAAGGTTGCTATTTAAATAGGAGGAGCTGCCTCTTAAGTGATCCTTGTCCACAACGTCAGTTGCAGTGGCACAATTCATGTACAAATATGAACACTTTACCTGTATAACAAGATTTCAGGAAGGTTTTATTTTTGCTTTCCTTTAAATATTCACTTTATACTTTTCTTCTGAACTTGTTATTTCATGCCAAAACAGGGAGATTTTTATGCTTGAAACAGTGTTTTGATAGCAGAAGTCTGATGTCATGCTCTATTTTTCATGGTTTACATTCCCAATTCTTAAGCCAGTGGCAGATACAAGAAAGTAATTATATGGTATGCAGTTCATTCTCTTCTGTAGTGAAATATTCATTCACTAATATTGATGATTTTCAGCATGACTAAGGAAAGTAAGTGGGATATATTTGATATTAGTGATAGTACTGCTCACTTTTATTACATACTCTGACACCTTTAAGGCAGGAAATGGTTTATTCTTTATTGGAAGCAGTGGACAAAGCTGTCAGCATGTAGCACTACAAATGTCATTTATTCTTGAGAGGAAATTGTACTGATTAAAAGATTCACATTAGAACAAAACCTATACTTCAAACTCTGAAATTATTTTTTTACACTAAAATTTTAGCTGAGTCATGGGTTCTTGTTTTTGTTAAATCTGGATCTCTGGTTCTAAAGAATAGGAGAGCCTCCACACTGCATTAAGAAAAAAATTGAATTCTAGGGTGTGTAAAACATGAGTGCCATTGTGAAGTGTCATGGATGCTTTAGGCCAATGGTAGGATCCATGTTATCAATTTCTTTAAAACCCTCACTTTGTTCTTTAAGACAAAATAGTGTGAAGGGTTTGAAAACCAAAACACTTTAATCACAACTGCATACAATTTCATGGATTGCATGAATTCCCATTTCTGTCTGAGAGAGCCCAGAATCCAGAAGAAAAGCGGGGCAGATCAGGATAGTCATTCCAGTTCTGCAGAAGTAGACCTGGGAAAGGATTTTAGGGCTCCTCCAGGGTCTCTCAGGTTCTTCCTTTTCTACAGT
This sequence comes from Bombycilla garrulus, assembly GCA_013400315.1. Classification (NCBI taxonomy): domain Eukaryota; kingdom Metazoa; phylum Chordata; class Aves; order Passeriformes; family Bombycillidae; genus Bombycilla; species Bombycilla garrulus. The sequence continues at coordinate 4,896 of VXBU01009931.1, read as the reverse complement.
TCCTAATGAGTACCCTTTCCATAAGACTGGAAAGGGAATACTCCCTTGGTGACCAGGCTATTGAAATAGCACTAATGTCTGCTTTGTGGTCCTTTTTTTCAGTGCTCAACATCTTCTTGTTCAGGACACCTGTGAAAGTTTGTTCTTCTTAGGGTCAACATGTTGTTTCTACCATTTGTCTGACTATGTCCCTGAGCATACAGAAACTGCTCAATGTAAATTCTGTTTGGGACAGGTGACTAATCATATTTCTCCTACTTCTTCTTAAACAACAGGTTGGTTATTTTGTCTACTACAGCAAAAGTTCATGGTTAGGATATATAGTCCTTGATGCACNGCACCGGGAAGGAACTTATTTTGCTGATACAAGAATAACTATGCAGTACTGCTAGTTACTGTAGAACTGTGATCTCTTGCAGTATGTAGGTGTCTCTGCGGTGTTTTTGATGAATTCACAATTTAATTAGACCAAATTCTCTGGGGATGTGGATCTTAGAAAGTCAGAAAGAAAGAGAAAAATTCAATATGTGAAATATATCTAGAAAGAGTAAAATGCCATAATTTCTTTTCTGTATGCAATCTCAAACAGTTTGTGTACAGCTGTAGATTTCATAGCTTCATTTCAGTTCAGCTACAACAAAATAAATACCAAAAAGGTAGGTAATATAATAAAATCAAGATGATTATTCTATTATATATATTAGTTCTAAAGAATTT
>VXBU01009928.1:1069079-1108894 GCA_013400315.1 Bombycilla garrulus | reverse complement strand
TTTCAAACCAGCACAAGCATAAAATGACACGTCTCAGGATCAGTAATTCTCTAACTTTTTTCTTTCAAACATCACCTCTTTCTTCAGGTACAGCTATGAGTTTCATTTTGCAGCAGCAAAAAATAATGACAAATTAATTTGATTTTTACTGTGATCTAGAAAGGCATTGCAACAAATATGTACTATATTGCCTTTGAGACAACTGTACTCAAGGCTTTTGTCTTTGTAGTAAATGATTTGTCATAACAAAAATAGATATATTGCCACCCTGGAACATTTGAATTTTAGTCTTGAAGGTGGGCAGAGTAATGTATAAGAGGTGACAAAGTTGCATAGGTTGCAGTGTTTAGGCGGTATCTGTCCTGGGAGGAGCTTTCCCACAGTGCTAAGTGGAAACACCTTTCCACTTAGCATTGTTTGTCAGTACTGAATTACTTAAGAAAAATAAATTACTTAAAAATTAAGAAAAAAACCCCAAACTCAACACAACCTTTCCACCCCAGGTGATTTCTTTAAAGTCATTAGGACACATTTCTCTTGCTTTTTCATGCTTTTTCCTTTGCTCCTTTATCTCTACAACTAAGTAAAAGATCATTGAACTCCAGTAGCTGGAGCTACAGAAAAAATGCACAAGTAATGGAAAATACTAAACATTAGTTTCACTTTTGATGGGCTTGCATCCCCAGATGCTGCTTAAATAATTTCACTTCTTTCAAGCTTGTAGCCTCACTTTAAACTTTTGTTACCCCACTTCTGGTCAAGATTTTTAGTTTCTGACCTGCTCCTGGAGAAATTGAGTTCGAATTTGGAGAAACTGATTTATTTCAAACATGGTGTGCAGAGCTGCTAACCCCCTGCCTCCCCTGATGCCTAGAAAGGCTGACCTGGAACAGCGGCTAGGGAGAGCAAAAGGAATACAAATGTATTTATTGAAAGGATACAGCCTGGGCACTGCAGGAACGCCACGGGGGCTACATCCAAGTCAAATGGTCACAAAATGCACAACCAGTCAAGAGGTCTCACACTTTTATAATATAACTTATGTTCCATCAGCATACTGGAGTTAATTGTCCAATTAACTTCAGGTTATGAAGCTCCATCCTCCCTGTTTTTCTCTCTTCTTTAAACTGTTGTTTATACTCTTGGGCCTAAAATTTATATCTGTTGTCCTTGATCCCAAGCCAGAAAAGGAATTTTGTCTACATACTCTGTGAAGGGAGCTTACCAACCCTTAACATGAAGCTCAGAACTACACACTAAAACAGCACGGAATCTGAAAAATATAAAAGCTAAAACTTAAGGTATCACCCCAACAAATGAAAACATCAAGAGTCAGACTCCAAGAAACTTGTGAGATGGAAAATTTTAAGTATGGTCATTTAGAGCCCTTTATTTGGGCCCACCTTTCTGTTTTAACACCTGGTGACTGATTCCAGTCAGGCCCAGTCCACATCTTCCTCTTCCTCCAGCTGAATCTGCAGTGATTCCCTTCACATGGAAGCTGTGTCCAGTCCCCTGCTCCCAGAAAATGCTGGGGGGGGGAAAGCATGCATAGGGGCCAGAAAGGTAGTTACCCCCACTCCCAGCTCCTAAATTTGAGGTGAGTTTACTTCCTACATCTTTTCAAACAGCCAACCGTGTGTTACACCTGTAGAGAACATTTGTCTCCAATTTTCTTGAACAGTACTGGGATCAAAACTGGGCTGGTACTATTTTGTGGAAGTGAAGAGAAAGTAAGCCAGACTGAGAACTGTTTTTTGTGGAAGGAGCTGTCTCTGTAGGAGAAAGGGTTGTGCTGTTTAGAATGATACAATGGTTTGGGTTGGAAGGGACCTTAGAGATCATGTAATTCCAAGCCACCTGCCATTGACAGAGACATTGCTCAAAGCACCATGCAACTTGGCCTTGAACACTTCCAGGGATGGGGCATCCACAGCTTCTCTGAGCAACCTGTTCCTGTGCCTCACAACTCACACTGTAAAGAACATACTCCTAATACCTAACCTAAACCTACCCACTTTCAGTTTAAAGCCATTCCCCCTTGTCCTGTCACTACAGGGCCATGTGAAAAGCTCCTCTCCAGCTCACTTGTAGTCCCCTTTAGGTACTAGAAGGTTGCTCTAAGGTCTTCTTGGAGTCTTCTCCAGGCTAAACAACACCAACTGTCTCAGTGTGTCTTCATAGGAGAGGTACTCCAGCCTCTGAGCACCTTCATGGCCCTTCTTGCTCCAAAGTTTATGTCCTCATTATGCTGGAGGCCCTAGAGCTGGATGCAGTACTCCAGGTGGGTCTTTGTGGNGGAGAAGGGCAGGTGGGGGGCGGGGGTGTAGGTGACCGGAGGAGGTTCGTTGTTTTAACTGGGACAGAGCTTCCCCTGTCGCGGCTGCTTCTTTGTGCTCGCCCTGCGGGGATGCCCTGCTGAGACTGCGGGAAGAACGGTGACCCATCTCATCCATCCCTGCACCAGGACTCCTGCGTTCCATCTCAGAGTTCTTCCCTTCTCCTCAGACGCCTGTCGGAGCCACCTACGGAATTTGGGGGGTTCGTAAAACAAGGCTTCCCCCATCCCTCTCGCCGGCTTTGCCGCGGCGGTCTCTGACTTTTTTTGTAGCTGTTGTTTTTAAGACTGTAGTTATTGTTCATTTGTATCTTGTTATACTCATTAGTAAAGGACTGTTATTCCTCCCCATATCTTGCCTGAAGGCCACTTAATTTTAGTAATTCGGAACAAGGGAGACTCCTGCCTTCCCCAGCAGACACCTGTCTCCAACTCGAGACAGTCTTGCAAGAAGGAGGCAGAGGAGGTGAATCACCTCCTTGCCCTGCTGGTTTCTTGGTTTCTCTCCTTCCCTGAGCAGTGATAGTGATGCAGTGGGGTAGGACGTTTGAGCTAATTAGAGCCCAATTTGCCTTGACTCATCAGCTGCTAATGCTGCTGCTTTTCTGAGTGGTGTGTGGTCTTTGGTTCTTCTTTACAATGCTTAAAGAAACCCCAAAATTAGGTTTTTCTTTTAGCATTAGAAATTTAGATGTTGTCTGGCTTGGGAATCTTCTTGGCAAGAGGAAACACATTACAAGAGGCAAGAGAGTGAAAGACAAGCAATTGAGAACCATTAGCAGAGATGCCAGTTCTAATGTTTTGGGGTTTTGTTTTTTTTGGGGTTTTTTTTGGGTTTGTTTTTTTTTTTTTTTTTTTTAATAGGTTGGAGGATTTCAGACCCTTTTAAGGGTTTTAAAAGGAAAATACAGGTTTTTAGAACTATTTCCACGACTGATCTCTCACCTGCCATCCAGAGGTGCCCCAGCATCCTCTCTTTAATAGACCAGATACACAGAGCTTTGCTTTCCAGCTGTCTTATGCTCCCACTCAACACTCACTACTTCACAAGTGGGGTTGAAACAGTAAGAGGCATAGGTTAACAAGAGTTAAAGAAACAGCACCAGCTAAGACAGCTGCTCAGTAATGAATGCAGCTAAGGTAAATTATGTTTGGAGGAAGGAGAGGCTGATAATTAATTTTGGAGGCTGCAGAGATGGAGGAATTTTGCTCATGAAAATGAACCTGTATTTATACAAGGGAGTCTATAATTTTGCTTTGGTGTAGGGGATGGAAGCATTCCCGGAAATATAGTTGAAATAATTGGAATCCATCATAATAGTGTCTAAGTTTTTAGGTTGCTCTGTCACTGGCATGGGTAAAGTCGGGAGCTGGAACTGTGGCTGTAAGATATAGAAACTGAGGTAGAAATGCATTACTCTTTCCCCAAGGTTGTGGGACTTCGTACAACAGCACTGCCCTGGGATTTGGGGCAAGTAGGGGTGGGAGAAAAGCAACAACTGGTTCTCGATGGTAAAGGCCAGTTTAGTAATTATTTCTTATAACAGTGCTATAAAGAGTTTCATTTAAGTAAGTAAACACTTCTGACATTATTTCAGGGATTTCATTTTGAGTTGTAGATCACTACCTGGTCCTTGTGTTACATGCACTTAGTTTTTTCTGACTTGCTTCATCTATCATGTAACAGCTGTTTCTTTGTTTTGCTGATTAAAGAAATATTTGTGGAATGGAAATGACTTAAATATGGAAGCAAAGCCTACGATGGTAACTCTGTGGCCAGACCATGTCAATGGAACTGTAAGTTTGTTCTGAAAAGTCTCCTCTTGCTTTTCCCTAGCTATTTCACAGTTGCTCTGTATGTTAACCTGTTCCACACAGGGGTCAGCAGTAGTTAACCATAATGAGGTAATTACAAGGTACATTGAGTACAGATGTATGTTAAGGGACATACATTAAGGATGTAGACTAATAGTAGTGTGGTGACAGCATGTTCAAGTCTTTTGGTAATGTTCTGTACACTGAATGTCTTTAAGATCACTTATTTTATTAAAGTAGGTTTTATCAGCTTTTTTTTTCTGAGTGCTGAATTTATTTCCATGTGTATATTTATATCTGTGTGTGGAGACTAATGACAGATCAAGGATATCAATCTAATGATGCAAAACAGGTAATAGATTTGTTCATATTTTTTGGTCCAAGATTTCTTCACAGATTTAAAATTACCTCATTACCATTAAATGAGAAAATATGGTTTTGTTATCGATGTGTGATTTTGAAAAACATAGCTGCAGAATAGGTGAAGAGGAAGCCAATGACATTGGCCTCAGAGAAGAGGAATAATATGTGAAAGGACTTGAGAATGAAAACAAGACATGTTTTACCTGAAGCAAGGTAGTGTAACTCCTGTCAAGAGGCATTCAGCAGCAAACTGCTCAGCACGGGCTTTAAAAAACTTGCATCTGCCTTGGGTGGTGATCTGTGCTGAGCAAGGTCCTGCTGTGCTATTAACTGCTAGCAACACCTGAGCTGGGGATTTTATACCAGCCCCCAAGCTACTGTGCCATAGACCTCGAATCTCTGCAACCAAAGGCACAAAGGGCACATCTTGAATCTTGTTTTGGAGAGAATGAGGAACCCCACGGAGGGCAAAGGATCTCAAATGTGAGCACTAAGGTGAAGTAGTTGAACGCTGGGTCTGGGATGGCTCAGTATTGATCAGAAATCTTATTCCACAAAGATGTTACATAACTTTATTATTATTTCCCTAACAATAAAATATTATGATGAAATATTAAGAGAAAAATCTCATGAGCATATTTGGTATTCTATGTGAGGTTTGAATAGCATATAATTATCAATATAGGAAGCCCCAAGCTTGAAAAGGATAGCAAAACTATTGAAGAGTTTAACAAAAAACATCTTATCTTTCAAAAGAAACTGCAGGAGGAAAAAAAAGGTAAGTAATGTTTAATTAAAAGACCACCACCAAGATGGAAGATGAATTTTGATTAAGCTGGCACTCTTGACTTAGGTATTTTCCAAACTGTACACTTGTATTTTACAACTCTATTACTTGTGGTATTTCGATCTCCAGTAATGTATGTATTTAATATACCTTACATATGATACATATTATCATATATTTTACAATATACATTATATGTATAGCATGTTCTACTGGTTAAAACAACCATAATGCATCCTCACACAAACCAACCTAACAGATTTTGTGTGTGACTTAATTACCCTTTGTGACATACACACATATGTACCAGTGTACACAGATAGTGGAAAGGTATAATTATGCTTATATAAATGCACACATCCAAAGAGGGTCTGTTATTTACCTTGCTAATGTAATTAACAGCATGAGAATACTGTTTTGGTAACACTTACAGACATTACCAAATTAAACCTGCTTAACATCCCATATGTTGAAACGGTCAACCAAAAAACAAACCCAAAAGAGAACAGGTAATTCTCCACCACGTAAGGACAGAAGTTGTGCAACCACAAGGAACAGAAATAGTTTCTTTTTAAATGGCAGCCTTTTCCTCAAGCCAACACCAAGCGCTCCGAGGGCTCGGGTGGCAGCGCAGGGGAGAGCGGAGGGACCCCGCTCCTGACGACCGGTGTCCGCCACTACAGCTCCAGGCTCCCCAGCTGCAGCTGGAAGTAGCGACGGGAGCATTCGCAGAAGCTGCTGTCCGCAAGCATCCCGCACCACCACGGCTGCTTAGGGATTTATTGACTTTCCCGACACCCCATCCCGCTTCCGCTCAGAGTACACCTCAGGGGGTGCCGCGCTGCTGATGCCGACCCCTCCTTCGCTCAGACGCGCTCAGCGCCGGGTAGTCCGGCGGGGGACGGGGGCGGTAGCGACCCACACGGCTCGGGCAGCCCCCGTCGCCGCCCCGAGCAGTCCCCATCGCTGCCCCGGGCAGCCCCGCGGGCGGGGGGGCGCTGAGTCAATGCTCCCGGTGTCAGCCGGGCGTGGCCGGGGGAGGGGACACGGCGGCCGCCACGTGGGACAAGGGGCCTTAAGTCACCGTCCGCAGGGCGCGGGCGGTTCCCCATCTAGCTCCGCGCCGCGGCCCGGGGCCTCGGGCAACGGGGGGACCGCCCGATGTCACCTGGTCTTGGGTCCGGTCCTCCCCCGGGGTGGGTTTGGGTGACACCGCGACCGCCCTGCCCCGCCGCCCCCATCCCGGCCCCTGAGCGGGCGGAATTCGCCGGCCGGGGGTGAAGAGAGGGGTGGAGGGAGGATGGGGAGCCCGGGAGGGTGGGGAGCCCTCCGCGGCTGTGCCGCAGCGGGAGGCCGTCGATCTTGTTTAGGAGCTGGTGCGCAGCTAACACTTCCTGCGGTAATTTGTGACCGTGGCTATTGATTGTCCGCGTCCCGTGCGCCCGCCGCCCCGACGCCGCACAGTCTGGGGAGGAGGAGCCCGGCCGGGCGAGAGGGGGAGGAAATCCCCCGCCGCAGCCGCCTTCTTTGGGGGTCCCTGCGCCCTGCCACCGCTTCCCTTTTTTTCCTTTTTTTTCTCTTTTTATGAATGGACTGGATGCCCGGTGACACATTAACCGCGTTTTTCTTCTTCTTGGAGCAAGCCAGCCGGCGTGCCATGGGTTCAAACCAAGTTTAAGCAACAGTTCTCCCCACTCCTGGCGGGCCGGTGAGGGAAGAGAAATCTGTGCCTCCCGATCCCCGTCTCCTCCCGCGGGCCGGGCCGGGCCGGCAGGTCCGGAGGCAGGGGCAGAGGGGGCGGTGAGGGCTCCCCTGAGGCTGGCCGGGGTGGGTCTCGCCGGCCGGGAGGCTCCTGTCAAGGCGGGTGGCGGGCAGAGGGGAACACAGCCACAAGGGCCCGGGGAGCAGCTGGAGGAGCTTCGGGGCTGGGGGCTCCCGCAAGGCGCCCGGGGAGGGGCATCCCCGGGGACGATGGCAAGGCAAGGTTAGAGCCTCTGTCCCTGGGCTGTACGGAGACGGCTCCGCTCGCCTCGGTAAGGCATTTAAGATCTTTGCTTTGCCCTTTGTCCCGGCCCCCCCCGCCTTCGTTCTCTTCCCGGTTTGTAGACTGTCCCAGGGGTAGTCTCTTTCTCTCACACGCACACAGACACAAAGGTAAAGGTCTGCCTCGCTCTCCAAGGGCGGCTCTGGCCGCAACCCTGTCTGCAGCGCTGCCGCGCCGTGTGAGCCCACCGGGCTCCGTACCCGGTGCCCGTCCGCCTGCGCCGAGCCCCCAACACCGCAGCAAGCCGAGGAGGAGGCTCTTGCTTTGCCTCTCGCAAAACTTTGCCACTTATCCATGTTTTTAAATTTATCTACGCTTTAAACGCGCCTCCCCCCCATACAACTCCCAATACTCAGCCCCGATTTTTTTTTGTTGTTGTTTTGTTTTTTTCCTGTTTCCGAAACTCTGCTACTCGCCCTTTAGTTGCTTCGTTCTTAAAGAACGTGGTTCAGTTTTGTAATCTGCCCCCCAGCTTTCCCAAGCGAAGCGGGGCGGGGGCTGCATGTTTTCTGAATGGTGGTAAGGAGGAGCATAAGGGACAGCGGTGATCCCTTGCTGCTGTCGAGCGGGCTGCCCCGATCGTGGGAAAGTGGCTGCACGTAAAGCAGCAGATTCTTTGTCCCTGTTGTTCTTCTGTAATCGATCTCACTTCAAGTCGAGGGGTGGAAAACTTCAAAGGCAGATCAGGCTGTTGGAGGTCGGGGCAAGAGCACAATCAGCTCGTAATGCACCCACTTCGCCTCCTCCCCCTTACTCCTCCTCCCGCAGGAACCGGGGGGTTGGATGGTGGGGGTGAGGGGAAAAGCCTTCCTATCTGTAAAGTACCTCCAATCAATAAATAAAATGCAGACTTTGTGGAAGGAGTGAGAGGGAGCGAGGGGAGGAAAAGTACACCCAAGTCAAACATACAGGATCCTAATGCGCTTTTTCTGCCTATCCTGTCTTGTCGAAATAGTTGTGTGCTAGTTATATATCTGGAATAGTTTCTTGTTTTTTTTTTTTTTTTTTTTTTTTTTTTTTTTTTTTGTTTGTTTGTTTTGTTGTTTTTTGGTTGGTTGTTTTTGGTTTTTGGTAGTTTTTTTGGTCCCTCTCTAGGTCAATTTCAGGGCTGTACAGTTTGCTGTGTAAGTTACTACTGAAGAACAAAAATAGCTGCTTCGCACCAGCTGAGGGTTGTAGTACAACGCAATCTACTGCCGCACGCGGTTTTAGCAGCGGAGGGAGGGGAGAGCGCGGCTGGTGCCAAGACAAAATACAACCGCGCTGCGGACATCTGCCATTCAGAGCGAGCTGCGGCCGCGACCCCGGTCAGATCTGCCAACGCGTGTTAAGGACATCTAGGAAGGGATATCCGAAGTCACGGAAACGCCCTTGCACTGAAGTGCGTTACATTAGAACATCCTTTTGATAGACTAGAGTAGAAAACTTGCCTAGAGTAGTTTATGAAATTTCCTAAAAATAAAAAAAATTTGAATAAGATGTCAGAAAAATGCACACAATCAAATCTAGAGCCACCCACCCACACCTCCCTATCACAATAACTTTCGAGTACTGTGAGAAATTTGAATTTTACTTTTTCAGATCAATGATTTTGTTATTTTACACTGCTTTCTGATATGCCTTGTGTAAGCATTTAAATACACCTTGATTGTATAATATTATTTTTCTTTCATAGCTAACTGCAAAATTGGAAATTACAGAATTTGATGGCTAACTTTTTAGTAGAATTTAGGTACTTCCTCTAGCTCAAATTTGTGCCCATGTAGCAGTAGAAAAATACATATAGAAGCTGATAACCAGGACTCTCTCTGAGCCTATTTTGGGATTCCCTTGCCATAAAAAAAGCCCTTGGTAACACATAGCAGTAGCTTAAACAAGCTATTTTAAATGCTGGGTTGTGCCAGCAACAGGAATTTCAGGTAATCCTGGGGCTGCTGAAACTTGTGACAGAAACTTGATTAGCCTCAGACAGAGAAGTGAAAACTGCAACTCAGTTTGGCACCTTTGGTAAATTAGGTTTCAGCTTATATGTGCTAAGGACAGGAGTTCAGTCATTCTCTGAGTTTTTGAGTAAGTAATAGTTTGGGGGTTTTTAATAAGTAATACGATTTTAGCATCCTCCACAGTCCTAATAACCCTTCAAATGTTTTTCCACTCATAGTCAGCTTCAAGTATTGCAGTAGTAAAACAGCGACATATTGTGTGCAGCCACATAGTACAGGTGAAGCTTGTGGCAACACCCTGTGCTTTTACTGGGACATTATAAAAGCCATTTCCATTCACTTGATTGCAACCTTTCAGTTATTCGACCTTTACATCAGAATTTTCTCTCGTTTTTTTTCCAATAATGAATTTTTCAGGGGCTATTTCAGAAAAAAATACCCAGTTTAAATACAAAGAAAATTTGAAAACTGTGAAAGCACTTTACATTGTAACTATATTCTCAACAGAGTTGGCTTTTCAACTGTGTTATAGGATAGAGAGTTAAAAGTAGGAAGGAATCTCATTCAATTAGAAACAAGCTTTTTTAGTGAAATAGTTGTGCTTGGTGTGATCACTGAGGATGGCTTTTTATCAAATGAATGGGTTATTTTAAAAAATAAATTCCTTACATCCAATTAACCCAGCCCATGCTGGCTAAGAGAACTATCATTGCATTGTACATTTTCAGATGGAATAGGAATCATATTATAGGAATAGGGCTACCATACATCTGATTTTTTTTTTCCCTTTGGACGACAGCTCTCCTTCCCCTCACCCGCCCTCTGGGTCCCATCTGGATAACCTTTTCATAATTGCACTCTGTGTTTTAAAATCTCTGCCAGAGTGGGAACTGGGACTTTTTGTTTTGTTTTCTCTCTCCCTCTTTTTTTCTTCTTTCTGCTTTGTTTTGCTACGGGGAGGACTAGGCAAGGGGTGGGCTTGGTCCTGTGCAGTATCTAATGAGAGTGGTAACAGAGGGTAGAGGCAAGCAAAGCAATCGCAGCAACATGGAGGCACTAAGTGGAACAGCTTGATGCTATTCCAAACCTCAGAAAGGAGTTTGGAGGTTCATACTTAGAGAAAAGGATGCCCTAGGTTCAGATAAAAAGGAGAATAATGCTAGTGCTTGAAGGGGTTTTGGGCACCAAGGAAGTTTGGGGTAGCGTTCCACTGGTCTGGGAAGTGTTTGGGAAAAGGTACAAGAGGTTGGGGTTTGACAACCCCCTCAAACTTGCAGTTTGAGGATCTCTGAGTCAGGAAAATTTAGGATTATCTCTCTGGGCACTTCTAACAATGACTTTGGTTTGTAGTAGGTGTAGGTGTAGAAGAAGGGATTAAAGGCGACCTCACCCCTGATAAGTCACACTTGTACTGATTATCAAAGAAGAGGAGGACCTTTGCCCTTAACGGGTAGCAGCTGTGACTGATAAAAATAAGTGTGATCAAAGGGGTGGGTTGGCTAGTCAGGGGGATCCTTAAGGAAGAACACCTGGAGAAAGAGGACTTTGAGGAGGTAGAGGAGCCCTGAGGAAGAAGGAATAATCCAGAGAGAAAAAAGAACGATCTGATGGACTTGGAGCCTGCACTCAGAGTTTCCAAACTAATACTTGCAGCAGTAGTCCAGAAGGAAATAACCTGCAGAGTCTGCAGTTGGACCCTACAGTAGGAGCTTGCTGTAGTCAGAGTCAGGATGGCTAAGTTGTAAAGAAGAATAAACTGGGACCCTTTCACCCTTCTCAATGAGAGTCTGTGTTTTGGCTCATTTCTACCCCTAATGAGCATCTTCTGCAACAGATAGGCAACATTCATGGCTGTTGAATATCATTTGCCGCCATTAAAGTAGTCATAGTGGGTGTGTCATATAGAACACATTCTGTCCCAATGCATCCTTACCACACTGCTGTTGCAAAGGAATTGATATTTTCACTTTGCAGATGTGAAACCAAGGTGAAGAGAAACTCTGAGTAAAGCTTGATGAGCCTGCACATTTTCAAATGAAATTTCAGCTCTAAAATTTCTTCCTACTTCCCTCTCCTGTCTACATTGAATGCAGATTTACCATGGGATCTGACCTCTTCATTACCATGGTGTGATACAGCATGATCTCTTATATCATATGGTATACTACAGTACAGAGCTCCATTCCTGAGTTCCATGCATTCAGCCTTGTACCAAAGCTATTCTGTGTGTATGTCTTGTGGATCTTCTCAAGATAGGAGTGTCTTTTTTTCAGACATTTAGGTAATTAGGACTATAAGGCACTTCAGGTTCTGTCACAGTGGTTTCAGGCAAAGCTGTTCAGTTCTCAGGGAATAAGCTGAACATATTTAGTATAGCTGGTCAAAGAAGTTCAGTGGTCCCCTTGAAAGTGATCTTAATAGACTAGTGTTGTCATTTAAAAGTCTCTGTTGTAGCTGGGAAGTGAATCCAGACTTCCCCAGTTCTCCTTCAGTTTGCTCTGATTCACACTTAGCAATACCACCCATTCTGTTTCCCCTGTTTCCCTCCTTTTCTTTTTCTTTTTTTTTTTTTTTTAATCTCTCTCTTTAGCGCTTTTCTACTCCTTTTACTCTTCATATTCCATTTTCTTTCACTTTTCAACTTAAACTTAAAATGCTCTGTTTAAAAATGTAGGGGCCAGATCCTCAGAGCCAGCCAAACCACACATGGTGCAGGCCCACAGTATAGGGAGGGGGAAAGTGGCTCTAAGCCATTTTTCATCTCCCTGGATTCTAGGTTGAATTGATGCCAAAGTGGCCCCTGGCATAACTGAGAGCAGGAATGCTCTAAATTACTCTAGTTAGAACAGTTCCCAAGGGCATATCCTATGCCACTTGCTCCTTTCCGCCTTGGCCACCTATGAAGGCCTCCTACACTGCCTTATTTTGTGCAGGGATTTCCTACATCAGGGAATGCCCAGCTGCCCTGTTATGGTACAAAGGTGATAGATAATCATTCCCCAAGAATTTCCAGAATAAACAAAGCAATTCTGTTACAGAAAATTACAGAAATAACATAGCATTAGAATTTGTCATCTTAATGACTTTGCTTGAACATCACATTTTCCTTCCTACCTTCCATGTGTGTTTGACAGGGAAAGGACTTGTTTTGAATTAGTCTGTAAAGTCTTTAAGGAGGGGGCTTTTTAGGTTGCATAAATAATGGTCTGGGGAACAATACCAAAAATGTTTTATACCATTAGAAAAATCAGCACTTTTTTTTTTCTTTATAAGAATATTGTATGTTGTTCTAGTCATGCAGTTTCCAAAAGGATATGTCTATTATGGAGATGTGATAATGGGAAGACTGAAATGAGACTGGAGTGATTGGAATATATCCATCAGAAGACAAAAAAGAGGGTTCATAATAAAAAATCCCAAACAATTCTAAATATAATCTCATAGTCATCTGGGAGCCCTCTTTTGCAAGGCGTGTTTCCAGTGAAAGATGGCAAACTGAAAATAATCAGCCCAAGAAAATATTTTCTTATCCAGGGAGGATAGGACTGAAACACTTGAGGCTTCTCCAAAATCTTGAAGTGAAAAATAGAGCAAAATATTCCAAGTGAGATAAACACAACAACAAAAACATCACCTCTTATAGTTAATGGCATACAAGATCCATAATTTGAGTAGAGAATAAAACCAGATACTTCATACTTCATTATGACTTACAGTTTAAGACAGATTTTTTTAGGGGTTAGAGTGCAATTTCATGAGGGCAGCCTATCCCACAGTTACCTAGAAAGGATTTGCAGCAGCTAAGTGACAGAACCAGTTGACACAACTTCTTGGGTTAGGCTGGTCACAGGTATGGTTCTGTATTTCTGTATATAAGCGAAAAGAGGGAGATATGGGGGGATCCAAATCCTTCTTTGGGGCTGCTGAGTGCCCTCATATTATAAACAACTGTAATGTGGATCACAACAAATATAGTCAGAAATCAATACTGGGAAAAAAGTGGAAAAAAAGGAAGACAGTGTTCGATGTGAACAGAAAACCTTCAAAATGTGTGGGAGAGTTCTGTTTTTGAAGTGACCAAAGGCCTGAAGTAACCTCTGAATTTTAATTACCAACCACCAATATCTTACCTTCCTCTTGAAAGCATTGTTCTTCATACCCACTTCTTCAATTTTTATGATAGTAAGTTTTCAAAAGGACTGTGGTTTGGTCTAAAGTTGGCAATATGAACACAAACCTTTATTATGTGCTGTTGTCCAACTAGAATTTGAGCTAAAAAGTTTGAATTGGCTTTGGAAGGACTGATGTAAATTCTGCCTCAGCAAGGGCCAGCAGGATTCTGTCTGTGACTTGTGCTGTTACAGTATTTTCCACCTGTATTTTGAGCGTGGGGTACCAAAGCTGGGCCTCTGGTACATATCCTGTGGCTGTTTCATTCCCTGGTGAATCAGGAAGTCATGCAACCTCCTCACATGGAAAGAGCACTCGGGAAGTTGAGGAATGAAGTTAGTGAGATTTTCCTCCATGTTTTCATGGGACCATTTTTTTTAAGAAATGGGTTTATGGGTAGAGATGTGAATTTTGAATTCCCTTTGCTTTCTTGCCTTGTCTAAGCATTGTGAAGATCTACAGGATAGGAAATTCCTCTTGGATGTCAGAACTGTTTGTAGGAAAGACTGTCTTTCTGCCTTTACTGCTTTAATTAAAAAGTGTTTCCTGGAAGCCCTAGGAACAGAGATGGAGTAATAGCACATGTGAAGGAATATCTGTGCAGTGAAATTACCATTGCAGATGTCTCCTTCTGAGTAAGGAAAGACTTGTCTGACTGAAGGGATCTTCTCCTATATACTTCTTTGCTCAAAACAAATGACTCAAATTAATTGAGAAACAAAAGATTTTTTTTTTCTTGTCAAATACAGGAGATCTCGCTCTTTGAGTTCTCGAGCTTCCAACACTTTTGTTTGTTAACAAGTGCAGAATTGCAATTTTATGGCCAGAATCCTAAAGGGTGTGCTTTGACAGAGAGACCAGATGTCCTTTGAAGAAATTAGGGGTAGATCCCACCCACAGGACAATTTTTTCCTTGGTTTCAATACACAGGAGTGGTCTTGGGACCTCAGGCTTTGTTGTATTGCATTTTGCTTCACATTGTCCACCTTGAGAAATCAGAAGGATGCTTCCTTGCCTAGTGGATTGATTTTTCTACCTGTCAAGCTACAGACAGCACCAGATAGCCAGTGTACCGGCTTCTTGCAGGTCAGTCAGTGCTCAGTTTTAATTCAGTGAGATTTTATGGATCTGACAAGCTACCTAAAACATGCACATGCTGAAAGTTTGGCAAAGTCACGCCTACTAAAATTGCCGTCTTTCACAGGGCAGTTTGGGAAGTGTCAAGACAAGCTTTCTGAACTTACTGCTGCCACTGACCCATAAGAGCGCTAAGACTTGAAGAGCTTTTTTTTTTATTTTTTTTTTTTTCAGATACTTTAAATAATCATGTGATGGCGCTTTCAAATACCAAAGTATTTTTGTTACACTTTGGGGAACTCTTAAGAAAATTAGTATTTTATGACATCTGTGCCAAACTGTCTGTGTACAGTATGTTAAATCTGCAGTAAGACACGGTCTTACTAGAGATCTCATCCCCCTACAGACAATTTAGTCTACAATATATTTGACAAATAGATACAATTCTGATTTTATAAGGGCAGAAACTGAGTTTGTACAATTAGAGCAAAGTCTTGTGGGCTGTCCATAGCACAATCCAGAAAGAACTTAGATATAACTTTAACTACAGATTCAGAAAAATGGTGTAAGGTGAGATCTAACTTTCTCGAGAAGAAAAACTAATTTAGAAGGCAACATATGAAGTGATTTGAACTAGAGTTCACTAAATTCAGGCTGATAGTTTCTCTGAACTGGACTCTTCTTTGGATGTCTAGTTCAGCTGCAGGTATGCAGACAAAAACTATAAAGAAGAGTAGAACTTAGAACAGGTACACCACCCAGATTTATTGCATGTCTCAGAGTGACATGGAATAGCATTGAATGGATAGTCTTTATCTTACAAATTCAAATTCACAAAATGAAATAAAATTACTTAGCATTCTAGAATCGAAATTAGTCATATAGCTTGGAGAAGGAAACATTAATTCAGTAGGAAACTCCAATATTTTGATGTGTGTTTACAACCAGAGCAAAGATGAGATATTAAAGCTTTTACCAAGTAGAATTTTCCCTGAAAGCTGTTATTGACAGAATACTCAATTTTTTTTTTATCAATTCCAGACACGATCACATGATTTATAAGTCTAAAAGTAATGGGATTTTTGGATTGTGTCCTAGAGGAAGAAATAACATTATTCTTTTGATGACTTTGAGCAGTCCAACAGGACTGAATGATGGCAGTGGGAATACTCATGGGAAGAGAAAGAGTTGTGATCAGAACCACACAGAGGTGTCACCTTTTGCAAGGACTTTGCTCATGTCTCACATTGAAGTATTGCAGGTAAGAACTTGAATGCATTGATAGCTGTATGTGAAAGCTTGAGCAGTATCTGCATGCAGTCCTTGACTCGTGGAGATATGGTTTCTCCTTATGCACCAAATTCACCCACAATATTTTTTAGATATAAAAGTATTACATGTATTAAGTAGTCTGTTTGAAAATATTAAACTTCTCAGTTGTTACTACATAAATGGTGTTTGAAGAGGCTAATCCCCTTTATGGACTGGTTTTATAAAACACAAACCAGTTAGTTTTCAGCTACAAAACAGATCCCAAAGTACAACTGGCTTCCAACTTTTAAAATGGCCTAACAAATGTTCTTGAAATGTGCTGAGAGCAATTTGTACTTAGTTGGAAGTCTGGTGTAAAATCATATACGTCTGACAGGCAGTTAAACCTCTGAGGGATGAGAGAAAATCCTGTTTTAATGGAATTGCTTGGAAGTATCCTATAGCACTGCTCTGTTCAGTTTTCATACAGCTTTGCTTTGCTTCCTTGTTCCTCATTCTTCTGAACCCTGATGCAGAGACTGCTTCCAGACATTTATCCTCACACTCACTTAGTCTCAAGGGAAATTATGCTTGTGGTTTGTCCACATCTATTTTTCATTTAATACCAATTTTCTAACCCTGTACTATCTTTACCTTCATTGCATCATCCTCAGAAAATCACTGCCCCCCATTTTCTCAATGCATTTATCAGCCTTGATATTCTTCGCTAGTCTGTGGGAACCACAATTCCTCCCACAGTGATGTTGCTTCAGATATACAAGCAGTCTGTATTCCACCCTCTTTCAGATTCTGTCCAGATGCATCCACTCCAATCTTTTGCTTATCTAATGCAGGTCCTTTGGGCAAAGTCTGAAATGAGGCAAAGAACTCAGTGACTGGAAAGCTGCCAGCATGCCTTCCATTCTGTAGTAATTTATCACAGATTTTAGAAATGAAATTTTTAAGCATATAATTATAGAGATGGACAGTGTCCATTTATTAGAAGTCACATACTCTGGTCTGTCAGTTACAGGTGTTGCGGGCTAATGCTATTAAAACATGCACCTGTTATTCCCATTTTTCATGCTATGCCTTTTCACTAATAATTCCAGTCCCCTTCTCAGGCCCTTGTGAAATGATACTCAAACAAAGCCACAAGTGGTGCAGTTTAACGTTGCTCCACAGCCTGTGTACAGCTGAATGCTCATGTAGGTTTATTCTCTCTTCTCATTACAGCAGCTCTTCTTCTAGCAACTTTAGAGGGTTGCCTGTTCTTGCTCGCTGCTAATCAAATGTAGAGCATGCTTTCAAAAGAAGTGAGCAGAATATGAGTCAGCATACTCAGGAGTCTCCCAGTTTTCTGATGCCTTTGAGGGAATGGCCATGGGAAACTGGAAGGCCGGAAATGGAAGATGGGAGATGCAGAAAGGGTAAAAAATGGTATTGGGAAAAACTGTTGATTGTGGCTTTTTCCATGATTACGTGTGTAGGCACTGAAAAGAGTGTATTTCCTGACAATATGGTTATTTAAAAAAAAAAAAAATCACAAACTGATCAACATCAGTTTTGCCCATGGCAAACAACTAAAAGAGCTATTGCTGAGCCCTGAATAACCTGGGATCTCCAAACCTGAGTCCACTTAGTGGGATTATTACCCTGCCATTTCCTCCTGAGACCCCAAAAAGTGAGATAGAATCCTGAACAGATCAACAGATTAAAGCTTTACCAACGCATGATTTTTTTCTCCCCTCAGTTTTAAAGGGTGGTTAGGGCTCTCCATTAGAGCAGATTTTGAAAGCATAGTCATAGAGAAATGCAGATGGTAGTTAACAGTTAGTAGCCTAATAATAGAGTGCATTTGTAATGATAATAACTCATTATCCATGTAAATATAGCTTAGCAATTTTCAAGTAAATACACAGAAATTGGAAAAGAGTAACATAATACATTCTATAAGAAGAAAGGACTATACAAAGTAATTTTTTTCTTTCTAATCCTTGGCTGTGAACTGTAGGCTGTTCAGTGCCACAGCACATCTGTACATATGTAGACACTTGTGTATAATCTGTGACAAAAATCTTGCAAATGTGCTTGTTGTTTAAGGTTCTACCCTACTGCTAAGACGTGAGCTAGTTAAAGTGAAGTCACTAATTTAGATTGTTTATAAATAAGGTTATTGGTGGTGGTTTTTGTGGAACACATTAAGTATATAGATTTCAGAACATGATTATTTTTCCTTTAATTGTATGAAGGTCTCAAGTGGAAGAGTGCTTCTTAGATTAATATGATCTCACTTATTGCCTTTAAATAAAGTCTGTCTGGTTCAGTCAGTCTCTTATCACTGTGGCAAAGTGGGATGCATTACAGGTATGTCAATTACCAGAGTATGAAGAGAATATAAACAGAGATTAAGACTCAGTAAATCTAACACACATAGAAATATGTCTTCCTGCTGTAATTTTTACAAAATAGGGAGAAAGGGGAAGGATTCTGGGGCTGTAATTTTGGTAAATCCACTAATTTTAAAAGTCTGCCAGTTGTGGCATGCACTTGAGACAGCTAAAACTAAAATAGAGAAAAAAAGCAGCAAAATCAGTGAATATTTTGAATGTGAATGGGTGGCTTCTTTACCTTGACAGGAAATATTTGCGGTGCTCCTCAAAATTTTCCCAATTGCTTCACATTTTGCTAAATGTTTTTAAGATCTTCTTAGGTCCTCATAAAAGTTTTTTTTGGAACTGCTTCTGACTTATTTTTTGTCTTAAGAACTGAATCTTCAAGGTGCTCCTCAAATTCTGTTGAGACGAGGGATTGATTACTTTTCGGTTCTTGTAAGACTGGGCCCTGTAAGCAAACTTATTTGATCAGATAAACTGGAGCTCTAGAAGTTGCTGAATTGTCTCTGTCAGTGGCCAATTTCAGTATAGGACCACTCTTTACAAATTGGTAGGAGCACATTCAGAGCTGAAAGAAATTTTTTTGAAAGAAATTATCTGGTTGCCATAAACTGCAGATTTAATTTCAAAACAATATATTTGGCCAAATAGGTGACCGACTCTCAACAGCACTTGTTCTTTTCCAGCAATGGCTTCTGGTTCAAAAATCTCAGTCATCTCCTTTCAGTTTTATGTATATTGATGTTATTTTTGATTTAGTCAACATTTACGGGGCCATTATTATAAGGGGAAGTCTGGGTAAATAAAACGATCATGTCTTCACAATCATTAGTGGTGAAACACATCTGTTGACACAAATTTGTCCCTTTTTTCACTACTTCAGCTGCTTCAGAAATGCTGATGCTTTTCTTCTGTGACATTAGCATAGTATTCTACTACTGCAGTATGTTAATGTTAATAGGGCTGTCTGATAAAATGTCAGGTACTAACAATTAAAGTGGGCAGAGCCATCTGAAACCACAAACTGCTGCCTGCTTTTTCTGCTTCTTGGCCCTTTCTCTGGAATATAGAAATTCTCAACTATTTAATCTTCCAAAATATTGTAGTTACAGCACAGGAGCAACTGTAATATGCTGTGCTGTAATTAGAAGTTAATATTTTAATATTAATGCAGCTTTGAAAAGTTGTGTTTTTCATATTAAGTTGGCTAGCAATAGTCACCTTGGACTGCCAGGTTTGGAAACCTGACTAGCAACAAGTGGGTAACAACCTTTTTCTCTGTAGTGGCTGCTGTGTAAAAAGAGAGTGTTTTCAGCCATTCAAAAATGGGAATGCCTGTTTATATGGGCATGTCTACTGCATGATCTTCTGCCTAAATATTCTGGATAATTTATGCTTCTATTGGGGAAGCATTTCTGGGATAACCCTTTTCTTTAAAACTATGTGAATTAAACTAGTACAGTTTTGCAAAGCTCATATTGGTTAAGTGATGGGCTTGTTGACATTTCTGCGGTTTTGCCGGCAGGGCTATTCCTTAAAAGCAGATCAGAACAGAAAGTATTTTCTTCCTCTGTTACTGCACCTATTAAAGCTTTGGAGACTTGATTTTTGTTTTATATTCTGTAATCAGCATATTCCTGGCAGGGGATTATCCTGATTAGATTCTTGGGACACATCTGTGATCTGTCCAAAGAAGAAGATGAGCTGGCTGTCAAACTGACTCACCAACCATGCTCATTCTGGACCCTCATGTCTGCCTGTAAAGGTCACTTAATCAGAAGTACCTATGCCCTCTGGAGTCTTCAAGCACTCATATTGTCTAGTTTTTCTGTTCTTATAGTCCAGTTTCTGTGTGTGGGGCTGAGCATGCTATAGCCCGGATAGACTCTGAATGTTTTGAGCTGCACGATAATACCTGAGAGGACAACATCTGGCAGTGTGGGATGATGCTGTGGATGGATAATGGAACTCTCAGTACTTGGTTTGGGGCCTTCTTTTTGCCCTACATCATAAGCATAAGGTAGATATTTTCACTGTGCTCAGCAGCTAGCAGAGCTACCTGGTTGTACCATACACCAGGGGTAACAGTTTTGCAGTGCTGACAAGAGAAAGGGCAGAGGGAGTGAATTTTCGCTGTGACCATCCTTTTCACACAAAGCTGGTAAATGTTAACAAACATTCAGAGTCAGGGAAAAGCAGAAACATGTATAACATAGGTCATCTGACAGCTGGCCATATGCTGCAAGCAGTGATTTCACATGGCAAGTATGAATAGACCTGTTTCTGGGAACTATTTGGGATTGAATTAGAAATGATTAGTAGATTTTATCCTTCTTAAACAGAATGTCCTTTTTTAGCCCTTGCATGTTAAAGCTTGAGCTGGTCACTAATGGAGATGAAAGTTCCCCATTGGCTTCAGAGGAAGGGGGATGGAAAAAATTATGCAGCAGGATGAAACCCCATTTTAAGCACTTAAGAATTTTAAGTTCAAGGCTCGTCTGTGTTTGTTTTCCTCTGTGCAGAGCGTAGTGACGGTGGTTTGCCAGGTGTCTTTCTCTAGGCTTTTGAAAGCACATACATTTTCTCTCCTTTTGTTCCTCAATAGAGAGTGTTTTCTGTGGATGTAGTAGATTTAATTACTTAAGTCTTGTTCACGTCCTGGTACTTCACAGATAGCTGTTCGTTAAATCTCTGACAGTAACATATGTATTGGGATAGAAGGAATATGCAGACAATATGGTCACTACTGTAACACCCCTTTATTTAAGCTGCAATTGCAATTCATAAAATCATTGTAAAATAATGTAAAAATTGGTTGTAAGATAAATACCATAGATATGGTCCCTAGAAACCACATCTCACTTTAATTGAGAGCAGATGCAATATTGCAGAAGCCCAGGGAATGTTGCAGTTCATATTCTCCCTCCCTGGCTCTTTCTAGGGGAGCACAATACATTTTGACTAATATATATCCTGGCAAGTTTGTATGCAAATTTTTCCCTTAAATATAATCTGAAATTAATTTCAAACATCACTGCACTCAGAAATGGTGATTCATAGGTGCTATTTTCCTGTTTCCTTTGTTCATGAAACATTGCTCATATTTTGGGTTGTGCCTTTAAGATTTCCAATTGAATAGGGCATCTGGAAACTCAGGGGAGCTCTTGCTTTGCCAAAAATTCACAAGCACAAATAGCGATGAATTGGGAAATGTATATCTTTTATCTGGTTCATCTTCTGGTTCAAAGATTTTGTTTGGGCTAGTCTTTCATGTTGCTTCTTTATCATTACTCCTGGAAAAAAAAAAAAAAAAGCATGAAGTCATACAGTGCTCCCAGAACTCATATCTCTATTGAAACAGGCATTAGAGAAAAGAAATAGTGAGCACCTGGTATTTTTCAGTCCCACTTGTTTAACTGATGAGAGACTATAATATATCCTTAGCCTGAAAGTACTCGTACTGTGTGCATTTTTGGAGATAGAAATCAGGTATTAAGGAACACAGAGACAAATAGGTTAATAGTCCAGGTGCATAACTTGCACTTTTAAGTCATTCTCTCACCCACGCCCATAGAAACCATTTTATTCTCCTGAAAGCCAAGTCAAATGCACAACTCAATATAACCATTTTAAGAGCATCAAATCTGCCTTTGTGTAGCTCTCCTCTTGCTAGCTTTAAGGGTTGCCTAAAGCAAATGCAATTCTCTAGGGGAACTATCAAGGTTTAGAAACCTTCAAAACAATTGCCAACCAAACACATTCAATTCCTGCTCAGTCAGCTGATTTGAGATAGATTTTATAGTATAACTATTTTGAAGGAAAATGCCCGATAACAAGATAGTGTCTCTGAGCAGAACACTGTACATTATGCAGAATAATGTTAAGGATTATGCTCATAGGCCGATCCTTGTTCTGTGTATTACACTAGCCATTTGGAGTATGGGCCACACTTTATTTATTTAAAAAATACATTCCTCCTCCTTACAAGTTTTTTTTAAATCCCAGTAAATTATCTCTCCGGATGGTTCTGGGAGGCACATGACTAGCATTTTTATTTTCTGAAGAGAAAATGAGGCAGAGCAGCTGTGTCTCTCACCTAAGATACCCTAGTTAATCTGAAAAAGCAAAAGCAAATGAGTCCATATCCCACTTACTTGAAGCCTCTCTGTTTTCCCTGCTAATATGCTGTCTTTCTCTTTAATATTTCAGATTAGCATACAGTGTGTAGGGAAAGACTTCACAATGAGATAGTCTTCCATGGAATTTTTCCAGGGTTCCACCTAGACATGGCATTTTTATTTATATTTTTACAGAAGGACTCTCCCTTCCCCAGGCCTCACAAAAGTTTCTCTGATGGAGAGATGGGACAACTTGGGAGGTCTGTGTGAAAAACTACATTTTGCTGGATACACTCCTGCTGTTAGCAAATTGCTCCTATGGGAGGACTAGCCAACTAACTCAGTCAGCCTACTAAAATGGATTCCCTATTTTGTAGAGATAGATCCTCTCAGTTAATTGATCTGTAGGATTGTAAAAAATGAGAGGCAGAGCACATACTCCATGGGAGGAGTAAACAAAAGCTAATGGGTGAGGTTTTGTTTGGTACCAACAAAGGTTGGTTACTACCTGTTTGCTGTTTGCTCTGCTTCAGTTTTCACACTTTCCTTATCTCTCCTCACTGATTCTGATTTTGATTCTATAAACATAAACCAGTCAAAAAGTTCCACAGGGAGCAAAGAAAATACTCCTTGCAGATTACTGCCAGTATTGTCAAAGAGAACAAAAGTACATGCAAAGCCCATAAAGTATTCTCAGGAGACCCTCATTGATGTTTGCATTTTACCTGAGCTCTGTGAAATATGAATCCACTGCTCTTTACTGCTACCTGTACAAGTTAGAAACTGCCCAAGCAGTTGGAAAACTTGGAAACTTGGTCCTAAGTTACAGGCTTTGACTGGATGTTTCTTTCAGTCAGCTTTGGCAGACTATGGAAGTATACTGGCTTTCGGAACAGCTAGTTCATCACAGGAAAGCCATACTACAGAATTGTATTATTGCTGCTACTCTCTCTGAAGAAAGGTCTCCAGTTCTCTCTCTTGAAGCTCATGAATATTCTCAGTTGGCTGATTTTGCTCCTGATAATTTTCTGGCAGCAGTACTGTTACGCCAATGAGTTTCTCACAGCACTGGATAGCTTTTGAAAGCTGGTCACATTTTTTGAAAGAGCAATGTGTAATTATAGCTGTGTGGCTTTTTTTTCTCCTTTATTATAGCTTGTCAAAGCAGCTGATAGGTTGATCAAATCTGAACTCTGAGCTATAAAGGCAAGAAAGCAGGGCATAGGTGGGTAATTCATTGGAATGTCTGTCAGATGCGAGATCCAGCTAAGGCAAATGACAAGAGAGGAACTGTTTATTGTATGTCTTTTTACAGGCTGTATGCAGTAGTGAACAATGCTGGGAAGACAAATATGATTCTTGCTCTCCCAGTGTAACTGAAGGTCAGTCAAATATGAATGGATTTTGCCATATGACTTAACATGGTAAACAGCTAGGTAAAGGAACTGATTGCTGTGGGTTTCAGAACATGAACTTAACAAGCACAAAGAAAGCAACTAGATGATTACAACCACATATATTCAGTTTAAAACAGTGAACAAAGAACAAGAGCTGTAGAAATACAAACGCTCAACTTGTGAAGCTGAACTTATTCTTTTGGAAGTTATCACTGGTTGATCTAAACAATTAAGCACAGGGAGCATTATATGCCAGTAAATTGACATCAAGCTGCCTTCTGTTTGGGTTTGTGATCCTTCATCAGTCAGTGACCTTCTGGGAGATGGGATTGTACTCCACATCGATATGCATGTTCCTTAGTTACTTTCTGATAATTTTAAAGCCGTGGTTTGGCAGTTCTTGTCAGTGTTTCTGGCGACATCACTGACTAATGGCAGCCTAGATGCTGGCATATTATGGTTAGCTCTGTAATGAGAACAGCTATCCAGGACTGGAATGGGATAGGAGAAATCAGTCAATGTTTCTTCTCAACAGCAATATAAGAAAGAAGGAAAAAAAACTGTAATTCACAGACTCTGCCACAACTCTGTGGAAACCCATATGCTTGCATCTTTAAGTCATGAAGACACTTTTATTGTGTTGGTTTTTGTTGTCATATTACATTAATTGGTCATTGTTTTAATTGTATAAACTCTGCTAGATTGCAAATAAGCTGTAAAATCATACCATGATATATAAGTATATGACAAGCAGATATTATATAATATTGCTTCAATTAGTCTTGATTTTTTTTTTGAGTCACTCTCTGAAGTCAGTAAGTCCCAGTCTTTTAAATCTATCAGAAAGGACATCAACATCTGTTCTTACACAATTTCTGTGTGCCTAGCAGTTTCATCTCCCATTGGTTTCTCATGTGAAAGACTCACTCTGCTGTGCAGGAAAACACTATCATGTTCTTGTTTCCCATGCACTGATGCTTTTTACAAGGCAAAAACATTCTGCTGTTCTAGAGGCGAGTTACTGTATTGCATTTTATTGAGATGAAAGACTGATGCAGATTGAGCATTGCATAATAGAATATTATTTTTAAATATACAGTAAATTGAACTTTGTATTAAAATATTGATACTAACTTTCATCATACCAGCTAAGCCTTTTTAGCTCATATTTGGATAAAAGGGTAGGATTTATATTAAGGTATGTCACTGGCTGGTAACTCAGAAGAGAAGTCCCCATTACAGACCTATGTAATTTCAGACCTTGCATGGAAAACCCCAAACCAAGTAAAATTAAATATCTGCCTATTTGTATCTCGAATTCCTTGGGTAGACAAAGGAATGCAACCAGATTCCTGGGATACCTGCAACTTGTAGACATGGGCAGCTAAGCCAGCACACCTTTGTAAATGCAAGCTGAATAACCTAGATCCTTTCAGATATGCAGTCACTATTCTGCAAGAACTGAAGAATTTAGGCTAGTGGTTTTGTGCACAGATGAAGAAGGTCAGATCCAGTGAGGGCTTAGGTGCCTAAAAGTTAATTCCTGCAACACCAGCCTTCTGACATCTGCTCCTTGGCACTCACTCTGTGCTAGATGCACAGGCTCACTCTGCAGAAAAGCTGGCTTTCAAAACAGCTGACAGGTTAAGCTGCTCTAGAAGCTTGGAATTGGCCAGTTGAGAAATTTTAAGGACATAGGTAATACTGTACACCTACTCCCCAGTGGATCTCATAAAGCCTGTGAAAACTGTTTCCATTCACTCTGCATCTACAGCCTGGCACTTATTGAAGGAGTTTGTCAGTCTTTTCTTCAGGACCCAGCACAGATCATTTATCTTCTGAAATGAGGCTCCAGTTGTGGTAGCCTTGCCATCTTGCCATTGATATAAGGGTTTGAGCACACCCCTCCAACACAAAAGACCTGGGTCAATTCCCAGCTCTGCTGGTGGAGTTTGAGACCCAAGAGAATTGCCTTCCAGCAGGGCAGTCCAAGTGCCAGATTAAAGACTACTGGAATGAGGGGAAAGATGGGCTTTCTCTGTTCTTTCTGTAAGGGCTGTGCCATTGCAAAATGTAAATAAGAATCTAGGGCCAAACATGACTTCGTTCTAGTGGTTAAGGAAGTTGAACTTGCTGTTTTCAGTATAGGTGCTGTGATCCAGGTGAGGACTACTTAACATTAACTCAGAAATATGAATGGTCTTGACAGACAGGATGACAACTCAGAATTTCTCTCTTTGTGCTCGTTTTAAAAGAGTTACTTTATTTCTAGCCCTGTTAAAGGACAAACCTGTGCATCTGAAAGAACACAACTTTCTGGCTTTCCCATGGGACAGAAAGAAGGGTCTTATATTTTTCAGTTAGATACAGCTGAGCAGAGCTTTCCAGGGCCACATGCCTGTATGGACAATTAGTTTTTATTTGGATTGGGTCCATATCCTTTTCAAAGCGAGGCTAATATGGAACACTGGAATGAGTGAGGCTCCTCAGCACACCAAGCTGATGGCTCTGTGGCAGGCTGCAGGATACCTATAGTACTTAGAAGTGCCTAGATCTGAAAGCAGATCAAATGTCAACCTGATCCGTATGTGCACACTTGAACTGGTGTGTATATATTCACATGTACCAAATATTAATCACTAAAATTAGATAAAGTTCAAGGATAGATAATTGAATGATAGGATTGTCATCCATCTTTCCATCTGCTGTGATATTCATGCAGGTCAGTGAATTGTCTTTTCAGTTCAGATGTCCAATTGTCCTAGTATAAAACCAAATGGTCTAGAAAGAAATAGAGTGCAAGGAGCCTACGGTTATCACCACACAACTCACTTCATGTCCCATCAGAATGCACACCTAGTTTCTCTTGGAAACAAAATTTAAATAACCATGTCGTCTGAGACCAGGCACAAGTATCTTCATAAGGGACTTCTACAAGAACGTCCTATTTGGTATTTTGTGCAAATATGTAGAAACACTTATCTCAGAGTTCAGATTTCTCAGACTTTTACTCTCTTTTGGTTTCACAGTGCTTGTCAGAAGGACAGCACTTCTCTTCCATTGGGCATAAATCTGAGGCAAATCCATTGGTGTCAGAAGTTTTAGCCTAGTTTTGGTTTAGTGTATGTGAGAACAGAATCTGTACCATACATCTTATTATTCTTTTGATACAATCCAGTGTCTCCAGAAATAAGAAATCTGTATCAATCCCCAAATCAAATTTTTAAAGATACCAGCTTTCTTTTACAATCTGGGTGGCCCTTCCCATGTCTGAGAAAACATGAACCCAGTGGCCCTGGTAACGCATCACCTGCTTTTTTCCCGACTGCTGTAATCAATTTGTTTTTATCCACCACATTACCAAAAGACACTATTTAAATTCATATCTGTGTGTTCTCCCCAGAGGGTAACCCATCACAGATCTCCAGGGTTTTGGAGGTTTTGTGAAGATGCAGAAGGCTTTAATTATGTTTAAAATAAGATCAAATTTCTTCCCTACAGTAATTTCAGATACTTTACCAGATTCCTGTAGGGCTATTTTGCACTCTGAAAATTTGATCAATTATCAACCTCACAAATTACATGTTTTGTTTACATTTTACTAGAACATCAAAGAGCGTTGCTTTAAAACAGTGTTCCCAGGTTTAAATAATAATGTTTTAGTTTTTTTGCTTAAAGACATATGATGATCTCTCCTGTAGACCCTGGAATGGTTTGGGCCTGAAGGACCTTAGTCACATTTAGGATTATTTTTAAGATACGTGGTATTCTCTAAGAGTTGAATCCTGAGGTTTTGCCTCAGGCAAAACTGTTAAAGTAAATGGAGTTCTACCCAAGGAGTGGAAGAATAAGAATCAGTTAAAACTTTAAATTTTGGCCCCAAGATACTAACACTTTCTAAACTGTCAGGAGACGCAGTATTTTTTTATCTAAGGAATTTATTCCACTGTTTTGCTAAAACCCTTGGCAATGTAAGTGAAGGAAGGAGACTCAGTTTGTCTTGCAGATGCCTCTCCCTGCAAAAGAGAGGAGACAAACATGCAAAAGAACATGTCTTTGGGCTACCATTCCTCTGCTTGAATTTGAGGCATCTTCTTTCAAAAGACTATCTCAGGAACATGAGCGGCATTCCAGAAATAAATAAAAATGCAGAAGTCGTTGGGAAGGGAAAACGTGTTAATAATAAACCCACAACAAGACCTCTAATGAAGGATCTGCTTTCAGAGCAGATCTGCCAGTAACTCTGCACCTGTGTCCGTCTACCCACTTACTATATTGTACTTGTCCATCATGTCTCAGAGTATTGTTCTGTGGAAATCCATGAGAACACTTGATTGTTGTTTCCAAAAGGCAATTCGTAGTTTTCAAGCACTGTAAAATTTATTAGAGGAAATTAGCATGTAAATGTGGTTTGACTTCTCTTAATATTCCATTTTAATAACTCCCCATATCTCCTTTTTATTACTTTTTGCAATGTCATATTTCTTGTATCTGATAAGTGTTTCTTCAGTGTGTATTGTTCTATTGTTTTCAATGTGAAGAAAAAAAAAAGTACTTTCTATAGCTGGAGATCTTACCCATGAACACTGATGACTTGAATCCCATTTTGCTTCATTCATACTGTTTCCCACACTCTTCTGCTCTGTTTACTACTGGGTTCTGTATCTATCCACTTGCCTTCTAAAGTCTTAAATGACAGCTAAATTGGGAGCAACTGTACACACTGTTCTACGAGCATCTAATGAAGCCTGAACACAACTCTGGGTGTTGGTTACCCTCTGGTCTTCCTCCTCCTTTTTGTTGGGAACAGTCCCACATTTGACCTTCTCTACCAAACAAAAATAAGAGTTTTGCAGCAAGTTTGGAAGATGTTCTGAATGACCAGTCAGTCATTTGTACTGATTAGATAAAAGGCTACTCTCGAATTTAACCTATTACACCTGAATTCTGCTCAACTTTCCTTCTCTCAGAGTATTCATGTAGATCTCCCTTAGCTGCTTGTAGGAGTCTAATTATTTTTTAGACTTTGTTCATTCAAGTGTGGTTGAAATTAGTGGATTGTTTCCTTAGAATGACAGGCTTAACATGATTGCTGGTGGCATGCCATCCATTTTGCAGGATATACTAGGGGTTTATTTTAAAAGCACGCAATTCTGAGAAGGTTCTTCTTCCCACAGAACAAAATCAGTTATTAAGTCATGACATCAGAATCAAATTGTCTTTCCCAAATATTCCTATACTCTGCTGTCTTCCCCACACTGTCTCTGTGTTGAGATTACTGAGTCCCTGCAAAATTAGTAGAGCCATGCAGCTTGCCCTAAATGTTTCATATAATGCAAAACAAGTAACACCTTCAAAACTGAGATGGTTTCAGTTGATTTCTATGATGACTACAGCAGTGGCAGAATCTTGCAAAAGAGTCTAGTGGTCACTTTTGGATCAAAACTGAGATGAATTTCAACTCCTTATTCTGAGATGAATTTCAGCTTTTTATTCCTTGTTTCATTAGTTTCCCTCTTGATTCTACTTTTCGAATCTATACAGCCCTATACAGCAAAACAAAATTCAAAGTGTCAATATATGCAGCCTGCTGATGAGACTCTGAAAAGAACTGGAGTATTCTGCATTCTGTCCGTCAAAGTACATAATCTCCTTCTTAATTTTAGGCATGTGAGTAACTCCACTGAAAAGAACAGAATTACCTACTCAGCTGGGTCCTGGCCAAAATACTGAGCCTATGAAGTATTGAATTCTCAGTGAAAATAAGCTGTCTTGGTTGGAGTGAGAGAGACTTTTAGAAATAGGAGGGTATTATATTTCATGAATCTCTGTTGTTCCATTATTTAGTTATGCCAGTTAATGCATGAATGTTGCATCAATTTTTAGAGCTTTTTTATTACTTCATACAAAGCTCATGCATTTAGGAAAGTGTTCAGTCTGTCAAACAGTATAATGCCTGATAATTTTATTCTGTTTTAAAGAACATACACCCTTGCAATAAACCAACATTCTAACATCTGGCATCTAGATTTTTGGCATGTCTTTGCAATTTACACTCCAAGAATACTGCTCAATTCAATGGAAGCATCTGTACTGATGTTACTGCACAAATATTACCTTATACATTGTCAGAAATCAAAATACAGTTACTTCTCGAGTTCTAATATGGATGTAGCACCTACTCTAACCATTAGTAAATATCAGATACTGTATTATAAAATAATTCTATATGAAATTGTGACTTTTTTGCTTTTATTTAAAACATTCATTACTAGACTGACAGAAGTTTAAACATTTTGCTTTGAGGATGAAGTAAAAAGTGTAACTTTCTGGTTTTTAACCTTAGAGTCCATATTTTTGTAGAGATATTTATCTTTACAGACTATACCCTTAGACACTAAGGACTGTGTATGTCACACATATTTTACCACTTCTAGTTTGAAATGGCTTGCTTTTGGCTATTTCGTAAAATATAAAAAAGAGGATGAAAATCAAGTAAGTATACCCTGCAAACACCTGCCCACATTAAAACATTTATCTTTTCCCATAAATATGGAATATTGTCTTTCAAGGGGTAGGATAAACAGTATTCTGCCTCAGTCTATGTAAAATTCCTGGTATCCATTTTAGCCTATCAGGTAATGTAGAATTCTGTTTTACAGGTGAGCTGAGAATCTCTGTGGCATTACTTGTTATACATATTCAGTCACACAGAAACATATCTTGGAACTGCCACTGGATTTCTGTGTATTAAACTGCTATATGTAAAAACTATTTTGGATAATACTAAGAGGACTATATTGTGTCAATATGTTCTTTTTTTCCTTCCATGAATAAAATAGTTAGGTAGAAGGACCTATGGTGCTAAGTACTACTTTAGAAGTGCAAGAAATAGGGCTTGAAAAATATTGTCAATAAATTCTAAGTAGTCTCATAAGTGGGATAAATGACACAATTTTCTGCATTATGGACAAGATAATTTTCTGTGAAAGATTTCTTTGAAACCAGCCCTGGAAACTAGTCCAGGAGGGCAGTCTATTCAGGAAAACAAACTCGAAGAAGTGAAATTATGAAGCATGTAACTGGTGCACCATCTCTTGCCCTTTCTGCCGATACATTGAAGTCAGTTCTGTATCAAAGGAAAAAAAAATCATAAGGAAAGTAAATAACTGCTTTTGCTTTGGGAAGTGCTGGGGATTTTAATGCCATTTGCTGTTGAAAGCAGAGGAAGGAATGATGCTCCAAGGACAGACTACAGTTTGTCCTAATAAATGTGAATGGATATTCACAATCAAGCCCTGTGGCTTGATTGTTCTTTCACACTAATGAAACCCCATGGACTGAAATTAGGCACACTAATTACACAATATACTTCTGTAAATGATTTGTAACTCTGAATTGAATGAACTGTAATATAACCTAAGGCACAATGTACATGTGCAGCCTGGCCCCTCAGGCATGTGTTAATAGTAACACAGCTTGTCATCATGTGTTTTTAAATTTTTAAATCTAAATAAAATATAACACTGCATGTATTAAGTACTTTAAATGGCAGATGTGTAATAAACATCTCTATTTATGACAGACTTCAGCAGCAAAACATAATGAGGTGTGGTTCTGGTACAAATTTTGCTTCAGGTTCACTTTGTACTTTTGACCACTTTCATTAATTACGCAGCTAAGATCATACCCTGGAGAGCTTTAATTTTCTTGTGATTATATAATGGTCTCTTACTTAATGATACTGATATCATTATTCAAAAAATAAATAAAAGATAAGGAATGTTTTCAGACAGAGCTTTTAAGTATAAAGATTTGTTAAACATATTTTTACCAAATCTGAGGCACAACTGAAAACATCTAAACATGTTTCTTTGCCTTAGGTAACCATGCAGCTTTTCCTCTCTGTTTGCACTACCCTTTTTCATATATATGATTTTTGAATGACTGCCATTACCCTTGTTTCTGTAGACCAGAAATGTCTTCATCTTCATAATGGCCCTGGAAGATACAGAATGCTCACATCTGTGTTTTCCTGATAGGGC
Source organism: Bombycilla garrulus (assembly GCA_013400315.1). NCBI lineage: Eukaryota > Metazoa > Chordata > Aves > Passeriformes > Bombycillidae > Bombycilla > Bombycilla garrulus. The sequence continues at coordinate 1,077,150 of VXBU01009928.1, read as the reverse complement.
AAGATTTTCATTCTTCCTCGGCTAAGTGGGAGGTAGGTATCCAAACACTTCCAAGTTGTTGTGTGTATGTCATTTGCCCTAGGTCAGACAAGAATGAACAGGAATTATTTCCATTTCCTGTGCTCCCAACTGATGCTATAAGCCCTGGACCTTCCTTTGCACTCCGTACATGCACACAGGGAAAATGGAAAAAAAGCAACCCAATTATCAGAAAACCACAACAGGTTTGAAACATGATGACCATACACTGTAGGAAACAGGTTCTCATCCTGTGGAGTGCCAGCTTTTGTGGCAGGTGGGACAATTTATCAGGACTACAGCCTGTTCCCATAGCCTTCTTCCCTGGGTACAGCTCTGGAGCATGTAAGGAACGGGCTGTATGTCAGATGAATTGTTCTGGCAGCAGCCACAGCTTCCACCTGGCCCCAGCCTTTGCTGATGGCTGCTTGGCTGCTCTCCCATCCCACGAGGGTTACACGTTTGGGATGTGACAGGCAAGTGACCCCCGGGCAAAATGGTGGCTGGGAGCAGCTGCCATTGCTGGAAGCACTCGCCTTGGGCCGACTCTGCTCCTGTTCCCAAGCCATGCCGTGAACGAGGGCAGCAGGCACGGCCTGAAGGACTCCCTCTCTTATGTGGCCGCACCTTGCTCCCTGCAGCCCTGCTTGCTGGGGCAGCGCAGAAGTGGGGAGCGACACAACTGCTCCGGTGTGCGGGGGAGCCTGGGCATGGAGCTCCTGCGCTGTCCTGCTCCCGCTGCAGGCACCGATGCAGCACACCTGGCTGGAAACCACAGGCAACTCTGTGCAAAGTTCTGGTTAGAAAGACTGCACATCATGACTAGCATACACTGCACCTCTGGATGGGGATGGCTGTCACACAGATAGCAACCCCAAATCTTCGCTGCTTCTCTGTTGTCACTCCACTGGCCAGTCTGTGTCTTTCTGTTTCATACTAGTTTCTTTCCTCCAGGCTTCATTTTGTTGACATTTGTTTTGTTCTAGCCATATTAGAGTGGTTTTAAGGCTTCAGCAGGCAACACAAGATTCTAAGGGTCTTAGTTTTAATGCACAAAAAATATCTATTAATTTAAGCAAGAATGCTGAATTTACCACTTTTTGGAATATGTACTAAGAATTTACTGTAGTGTAAATAATTTACTCCATACTTCGTGAAAGTAAGTATAGTGGAAAATTATATTTAGCCTCTAATTTCTAAACTAAAACAGCAATATTCTTCTCTGGTGTAATATATTTTCCAGTCATGTGATGAAGAGAAGCATTTTTTTCAGCTGAGCTCACTTAAAGTTCAAAAGATAAATATATCACAATGACAGATTGCAAAATGCTATTCATACACTTAGGTAAAAATGGTTCCCTCATTTGTTTGTATTTCACATAAACTGTATTACTGTTATTTCCAAAGAAAATACAGTACAAAATAATTCTGATTAAAAATACAAGTATTGTTAATGGACCAAAGCAGAAATTTATCTTAGCTTTTGGGAAAAAAAAATAGAAACTAAGTATACTGTGTTTGGGTGAAATTCATTCCAGTAGAAGATGATATCCCAGTCTCCAGCCCAAGACCCTACAAGGGTGGGACATGAGTGGAGTAGCTAGTGCAGGGTTTTCTGCATCTGTTCTGTTCTGGGTGGTTGAGAACTTCTCCACATGGGAAAGAGGTCTGAACTTACAGCACTGACAGGCTATCTTAAGACTTGTCCACAATGAGAAATTGGAAGAAATTTGAGAGCAAATTTGCCACACTCTTGTGACTCCATATGTGTGTCTGTGAGGACACCCAGCCTGCTGTGTGAGCGTGAACTGGTTTATCTGATGGGCTGTGAGGTAGGGCACACTTGCTGGGCACAAAATCAGTCCATGTCTGTCTGTTTGCCACTTAAATGCATCCTCTACATGTGGAGTAACAGGCAAGAGTTCAAATGGACCCACTGCAACAGGGCTACTGATTTCATTTTGTCTGGGAAGTAGGGAGGCATTTCTCAGTTACCGCCTCGTAAGTTCTAGCTGTACATTAGAACACTGTGACTTTTTTGTGTGTTTTGGTTAGAGCTTATGGTTTGTCAAATGAAGTTTTTCCTGCTTTCTCCTTAGATCACTTATTTATTCCACATATGCACATTTTCTGTAGGATCTTCTGCAGGTAATGAGCTTTTGGTATAATGAGTAAGGACTTTGACATGCTGCCTTAATTTTGTCTTCATACAGCTCACCATTGACTGACACGTAAGACTCAGGTCAAAGGATCTGCACTTAGAATACAAGTAAAATTGAGTAAATGTGACAACAGTAAATCTGATCTATACAATTATATAGCAACAAAAGTTGAATGAGTGCTATATTGGTAGAATATATATAGTAGAGTAACATGTTGGGATCAGAAATATTACTTATCACACAAAAAAGGTAATGAACTGGAAGTCTGTAATTTCAGTGCTCAACTATTTTTATCACTTTTATGTTATCAATTCAGAAATTCCTTATGGAATTTGTATACCCTGATTTCTCTTTCCAAACAATTCTGTGTACCCTGTCTTGCTTCCAACACATATGCATGTTCTCTCTTTCTCACACACACACAAAGGATTCTATAACAACAGAACCATTATAGAGAATGATCTAAAACATGTGGACTGCAGCCAATATTTAGATATGGTATAGTAAATTCTGGAAAGTATAAAAAGGAAATAACTGAACTCATTGCAGAGAAAAATGAGCCAGTCTTAAGTAGTTTTAATCACTGAGTTTCCTATAAAACCATATGCAAGATGCTGAGCTTAATATTGAAGGGAAAAGGAATAGGGGTAAGGGAGAAGAAAAATCTAGTTCCACTGGGAGTTGTTTAGCATTTTTGTAAGAACCCTTCAGGAGATTAATGAAAACCATTTAAGCAAACACAAACATGTTTACCAAGTTGTATGACAACTGTGATCTGACAACCTTACCATGCATCCCTACAGCTCAATCTGAGCTAAAGGGTAGTCAGTAGGAAGGAGCGGCTCCTTCCTTCCACAGACAGCTGTCACACCTGCTTTGCAGGCAGTTCAGTTACTCTGCCCACTCCCTTTGTCCAAAGGGATCTCTGGAAGGAAGAAAAAGCCACCACAGCGGTATTAGGAATGAAGGAAGAGTGAGCCACTTCCTTTCCCCTTTCTCAGAATATTTAGCTGTATCCAAGTTTCTGCCAAATCAGTTTTGCTCAACATCCCAACACCCTGAGCAAAGCTCTAGTGCTCACCACTACAGCTGGGAGGCTATGGATTGCATCTCCTCTGGGTCTGCCCCTTTGCCATTTCCCTGGTATGTCGAGCCTCTGTAGATATTCACAGGCATATGCAGTTGCCCAGAATTCTGCAAATAGCTGTGTTCTGTATTTGCATAGATGCTGTGCATGAATCAAAACCTGCTTGTCATTAATCAGAGGCTTTAGTGAGCTAGAGTTTTTCACTGAGATTTTTGCTGAGCTTAGGCTTCAACATTTTCACACTTGGAAACAGCACTTAAAAAAACCTGACTGCCAGCATCTGTCTGATAAATAGTGGTTCAAAAGTGTAACAAATGCCAAACAACACTTCCTTATTTTAGTTCGTGTTGAACATGGATGTAGGAGAAGGATAGAGAGGAGCTTTTTAGAAGTATTAGTCTTACTCAGCAGAGGGTGAAACATCCATTTCACCAGCCTGTTTCATAACTGCTTCCTAAAGTGCATGGAAATAAATGGGACTGATTCTGCCAACTCTACTCATTCAAAATAGAACTTTAATCCATCAGAAATCAGTTTGAGTCTTCATGGTGCTGCTCTGCATAAATAAGGCTTTACTTGTTAAGAGAAAAGTGCAAAATTCCTACTGAACCGGAACCCCAGCCATAAATTAAAGAACTGGACCTGCATAAAGAAATTAAAACCAAAACCAAATTACGAAGTTTCCACACGTGAAAGGACAAATTCTGTGTTATTAAGTGCATGAATCAATGAAGAGACACTAACAGAAAATTGGCTCTTCCAACACACATCTTCAAGTCCAGAGCTGGTAAGAACTAATGAGCAGAGGCATTTCTGTGGGGGTGACTGGAACACCAGTTTGCTGAGATGAAGTACTGAGTACTTCATACAGAAATGGAAAAGGTACCTTCTGGACTGAAAAAAATCCCATTATGAATGGCGAGAGCCTGGGTGCATAGCTGTTGAGGTGTAGTGGAAGCCTGTTTTGGCTGTGTTGCATTTTTAAGCAGTTTCTAGGTTGGAGAATTGTTACCAAATAATCCCAGGTGGACTGATTCCATTGCAGCTGCACCAGAGTTGGCAACAATGGGAACCTTAGTATGGACAGCTTTCAGTTCCAGCAGCCGTTTTCAGCACTGTATCAGTTAACCCTGCTCTGAGGAGGGTTAATTGACACAGTGCTGCAAATGGCTGACTAGATGAAAACTCATATATTACGCTTCCCAACATCTCTAACAATTGTGCAGCTGCATTCATATTGGCAATGGTAGGAATTTGGAGGAGGGAAGAAATTCCCCAGTGTAGACAAAGCCTGAGAGTAAGCCTTAATGTTCTTTTCTGGGTCTTTTTTTTGTCAGTCACAGTCATGCTTCCGTAAAGCATGCTCAGAGCCATCTCCAGGTTGCTGATTATGAAGCAACAGCCACTGTTGGTTCCACCAGCTGGATAAAGAGTGGAAGAATGGTGATACACCCTGGCCTGTCTCATAGATGTACTCAAGGTTCATGGGTCTGCTCTTCTCCTCTCTCTTGTATCTCCACACACAGCACATTCTAAAAGAACCAGAGAAAACAAAATTTAGCTTTTCCCACAAATATAGACACTGTTTGCAAGATGAACTTCTCCTGCACTGACTGATTCTCTAGCAGCAGAGTATCAGGATTCCCAGGTCCCTGAGTACTCATTGTAGCCTTTAACTACATAAATAGCTTTGGCTTCTCTGGTTGACCCTAGAAGTGAAATACCCATTCAAAATACAACCCTTCAGACATGGCAGCCTCTAGCCCTGGTAGGCCAAGGCTGTTCCTCTAAGGAGTTTTCTGAGGCAGTGCAGAGCTGTAAGTTTCTTGGAATATGGAGGAAAAGTAAAAAAAAAAAATCTTCAGAATTTTACCTCTGCTCTTCCATTTCTGGCAAGAGATGTCTTTCAGAGTTAAAAAATTGCTCCTTCCCCTGAGCTAAGGCCTTAAACTTACTATCACTGCTCCTTTTGAGTAGTTTTCACTCCATGAGAACTAGGGTGGAGAAAACAGGACCCGCTTGAGCAGGACAGAGGGGTGTCCTCACTCTGCCCTCCTACATACATGGTGAGCAGGCATTATAAAGTTGGTGACACACATCCTATCACACAGTTGGCATCACAGACCTCCAGTAGCAACGTGTAAAAAATACAAAAGTTCTCTCCTTGTGTAAAGCACTACCAGCTGAGACCATCTGAGCTCACAGACTTCCACTGGTGGGAATGAGTTGTACTTATGTATGGGTTATGTTAGGTTGCTATCTATAGGTGACATCTCCCTGTGACCACACAGCATAGTTTCTTCTGCATCCATGGGCTTTTCAGAAAGGAAACAGATGAAGAAGTTAGCAAGGAAAGCTATTTATTGCTGCTGTCTAAAATCTCCAAGGCCTATTTAACCTGTAATTTTCTGTTTTTCTAAAAGACACTTTCCTGCAACCTTGGTTCTTTCTTCTGAAGCAAACTATTACTACTGCTATTAGAATGCACAATTCAAAAACTCTTCTCTGGGAAGAGAGGCCAATTAACCCTCCACAAGCCACCACACTGATTACAGAATAACAAATGGCCTCTTTATAAATGTTCTGGGTTTGTTTCTGCACATTATGTCTCATTATCTTGTAGTTAGTTAATCTTCTAGGAGGTTCCTCTGATTTTTTTGGAAATGTCCTGAGTTTAAGACTCATAGAGACTAGAAATCAGGCCAGATTTTATGTCTATAAATTTCCTATGCTATTATGAATGGTTCCAGAAAACAAAATAATAAAAGCATTGATAATTAATACATCTGATAATAGACCAAAGCTTAAATCCCAGACCAAAGCTGGTGGAAAGTCGGTCATGTCTTCTCCAGTGACTTTGCAGTAGTCCCTTTGATTAATTATATAGCTGTATTCACCGGTGTTTGCAGTGAATGTTGTGCAAGTACAGCTATACTGCCAGAAGATGGAACAGTGGAAGGAACAGCTACCACATCTCTTTTGGGAAGGAACCTGAAAAAAAATGAAGAGCTGTTTTTGGCTCCTCAGCTTCCATCAGCCACTTGAGAAAGTCAGGCTTTCTGGGTTATGGATGTCGTGTTGCTTACTTGAGTTAAGGTACTCTGTATATACATGACATAAGAACAATTTTTTGGATTAGTCTAGGCAGCTTTGTATCTGCAGAGTTGCCATAAGTAATATCACATTGATTTCTTGTATAAGAACTTTTGGTTAAGGAGAGAATCAGGATCATTTCAAATAAATGAAAGACCCATTGTTGTTTAGATCTTGGATACTGATTCTTATGATGGTGAATCTGTAGTCAGACTGTAGAAAGACTCAAACTCTGTTGTGCTGGGCAGAGTGCAAGTATCAAGGCTTTTCTTGTCCAGAACAGTTTTCAAACAGTGAGCTTAGGAATACTGATTTAACGTGAAAATTATTTGCTTATGGCTGTATGTAAAAAGTCTTTGAGTTATAGTATTTTTACTAGAACTGCTCAAGGGAAGACTAGTGGAACAATTAGTAGCCCGTATAGGATGATTCTGTAGAGATGGATGTTTTGGAGCAACAGGCTTTTACCAAATGCATGTAACACTTCCTTCCAGAGAAATGGACACATTAATATGTTTTAAAGAGATTAATGGATGTTATAAAAGTTATGTGCTGCTGCACTTTAAACTAAAGACTTCACGACCTCCACTTGGAATCCTGATCGCCTACAGCACCTTATTCTTCTGATGTATAGAACGGATCTAGGGCTCTATGGATTTCTTCATGGTGCGATGGGAACTGAATATTTTACGAAATGTAGTGAGACTACAAGGCTTTTCTGATGGCTGTTAGATTTAACAGGTGGACTGTGTCTATCTTCCATAGCTGGTTGCTTTTGGGGATGGAGTGAAGCAGGCTTTGGAATTCTTGTGACTGGATTAAGAACACTTTGGCAATATTTTCAGCATTAAGAAGTGTTCTAGGGTTACTCTTTCTTTAGCCCATCTGTCTGCGGTGTACTTTTTCTATTCTGTAGAAAATAACTCAGCTGTCTTCTCAGCACAGTCCTTGCTGGTCAATGACTGCATATGTTTGATTGTAGTAACTTTCTGCCTGTTTCCTTATTTATCAGTAGACATAAGAATTTATAAGGTGTCAAGAAAACCGGCTGTATTTTGATAGCTTGCACAAGGAGTGTTGCAGCAGTATCTCTGCCCTCTTCAGTATTATATAAGATAATGCAACTTTTCCTTCTGAGCGGTCTCCTGCGCTTCTCCAGCCCCGAGTACGGGAGCAAGGATGTCACCGGACAGTTACTGCAGGGGTGGCTGTCAGCCAAAGTGCAAGGCCTTGTGGGAGGAGCGGGACTGGAGGAAATGCCCAAGCTGCAAATGAAGCCCAGGTGTGAACGTTTTCTTTGGGGGACGCACAGACAGGGGGGACCTCCCTGGCCTTTGTGGCCATCTCCTTGTTGCCGCCTCCTTGTTGTCATCGTGGAGGGGCGCCTAGCCACGGCTTGCACGGAAGAGGACCGAACACCGGCGGAGGGAGAGGGCTGTGCTGGACATCCCGCCTGCGGGGTCTGGGAAGAGGTGCAGCTTGCAGCCCCGCCATGCTCACGGTTACAACAATGTCGGGGCAGGGCTCTCCACAAGGTCATTCCCCGTGCCGTCACCCTCCCGGCAGGACGGCCCCGGCCCGCTGTCGGGTTACACCGCCCTCAGCTTACCGCGGCGGCGGCCGTCTCGCGAGGCACCGAGCCCGCGCCGCGATGGCAGCGCCTGCCCGGCGGCCGCAGCACCGGCGGGGGAGCGGCGCTCCCGGCGGGCGC